>CAUYSK010028298.1:0-20645 GCA_963575035.1 Avahi laniger | reverse complement strand
CTGGCTACACCACTGTGGACTATGGTCATAAATCACAAACTTATGCTTTATGCTTTTCTCTTTTCATTGATCTTGCTGAGAAAAAAAAAAACAACTTCATTACTTTATTATTACTCTGAGTTCACAGCTGAGGTGCCAAACATGGCTGGAGAAAAACGTGGGCTCACTGTAAATTTACAACTCATTTTATTTATTATTTTTTTTCATTTTAAATTCTAGTTCTTTTTCAAAATTTATTTCAGCATATTATAAGGGTACAAATGTTTAGCTTGCATATATTGCTTTTGCCCCACCCAAGTCAGAGCTTCAATCGTGTCCATCCCCTAATGGTGCTCACTGCACCTATTAGGTGTGTATATACCCATCCCTTCCTCCTGTTCCCATCTGCCCGACACCCGGTGAATGTTATTACTATATGTGCACTTAAGCGTTGATCAGTTAAAATCAATTTGATGATGAGTACATGTGGTGCTTATTTTTCCATTCTTGTGATATTTCACATAGTAGAATGGTTTCCAGCTCTATTCGGGATAATACAAGAGGTGCTGCATCACCAGTGTTTTTTGTGGCTGAGTAGAATTCATGGTATACATATACCATGTTTTATTAATTCACTCATGGATTGATGGACATTGGATTGTTTCCACAATTTTGCAATTGTGAATTGTACTGTTATAAACATTCTAGTCAGATATCTTTTTTATAAAATGTTTTTTTTTACTTTGAGTTGATGCCCAGTTATGGGATTGCAAAATCAAATGTTAGTTATATTTGTAGCTCTTTGAGGTATCTCCATATTACTTTTCATAGAGGTTGTACTAGTTTGCAGTCCCACCAGCAGTATGTGAGTGTTCCTATCTTTCTGCATCCACGCCAACATTTTTTGATTTGAGACTTTTTGATAAAGGCCATTCTCAGTGGAATTAAATGATTTCTCATTGTGGTTTTGATTTGCATTTCCCTGATGACTAGAGATGTTGAGCATTTTTTCATATGTTTGTTGGCCATTAGTCTGTCTTCTTTTGAAAAGTTTCTGTTCATATCCTTTGCCCACTTTTTGATGGGGTTTTTTGATTTTCTTTGCTGATTTTCCTGAGTTCTGTATAGATTCTAGTTATCAGCCCTTTATCAGATGTACAGCATGCAAATATTTTTTTCCCATTTTGTAGGTTGTCTGTTTGCTCTCATGATAGTTTTCATGGCTGTTCAGAAATTTTTTAATTTGATCAGGTCCAATTTATTTATTTTGTTGTTGCTGTGATTGCCTTTGTGTTCTTCTTCATAAATTCTTTCCCTAGGCCAATGTCTATAAGAGTTTTACAACATTTTTTTATAAAGTTCTTATAGTTTCATGCCTTAGATTTAAGTCTGTTATCCACCGTGAATTGATTTTTTGAGAGGTCAGAGGTGCAGATCCTGTTTCCATCTTATACATGTGGCTATCCAATTTTCCCAGCACCATTTATTGAATAAGGTTTCTTTCCCCCAGTGTATGTTTTTGTCTGCTTTGTCAAAGATTAGATGTCTATATGAAGATGATTTAAATCTGGGTTCTCAGTTCTGTTCCATTGGTCTCTGTCTCTGTTCTGGTGCCAGTACCCTGCTGTTTTAGTTACTATGGCCTTGTAGTATAGCTTGAAGTCATGCTCATGGATCGGCAGAATCAACAACTCATTTTAGATTAATAACACCAACCTCAGTTGTGACCTCATTGTTACTAAGGAATCCAACTAGGTCTCATGAGTCAATATATCCCAATCCTCTATTTGACGCCTATTTTATACCTTTTCCTGTATCTGAAAACCTCTCTTATCTTCTCACTGATAATGTGTGACTTTGTTTTAATATTCACTTGAAAAAAATAGAAGTGATTAGAATAGAGCTTCATTAGCCTCTCTCCAACAAACTATAGCTGAGCTACATTATAATTCATATTCTGTGTTGTACTTTTTTTAAAAATGATGTGCTATCCCTTTTCCTATTTAAGGTCAGAATTTTCACTTGTGTATGGAATCACATTTCTTCTTATCTTCTCAAGGATTTTACTACTACATCATAAATTTTACATTTTCTACAAAATTATTCCTATCAACATAAACCTACTCTAATATACTATATTTTAAAAAGTTTTAAAGTAATTTTTTTCTAGCTCTTCAGACAGTAGTCTGTACATGCTACCTTCATCTCTTTCCTCCTGTTCACTCCTAAACACATTATAGTAAGAAATCCACCCTACCCCTTTACTGAAACCACTTATCAAAGTTACCAAAAAGCTTCATAAACCAGATCCAATCATCAATTCTCGATCTTTATATTATTTAAATTAGAAATAGCATTACCAGAGCTGATTATTCCTATTTTGAAATATTTCTTCTTTTGGTTTTCAACACCTTCTCAGTTAGGCAAAATATTCTAAGTTTATAAAGGGCATTACTCCATAGCAGTTTTATGTGTACACTGAAATAGAGAGAGATCTTTCTCAGAAAAATTTTAGGTGTGGTCTTTTGGATAAGCAGTGATGTCCAATCAATTTCATGAGAAATGCACAAAGCTTAAGAGACTTGTACTGAGAAAAACACCATCAGCTTTGATAAAAAGAGACTGAGAGCATCCAAAAGGGAAAAATATTGCCTTTGGGCCCTCAGATGAGCAAGCCATAGGCTGAGAAATATACTCAGATGAAAATGCAGGCCATTGTTTGCTGAAAAGAAAAGATATCACAGAAGGAAAAGCTGATACAGAAAAGAACATTGGAGTAATGAACAACTCTGATTATATTGGACACATTGGATAAAGGAACTAAATCAACAACATTCCCTGAGCAATGCCAGCAATATGGCAAAAGAGGATTTTCCCCACTAGTATCCCCACACAACAAGAAGAATTTGACAGTCAGCCACGGTCAAAAATGCCTTTGTCAGCGCTTTGGGATCCAGGTAGAAGGTTGCAAAACCCTGGTGTAGCCCAAGACCAAGGAGGGCTCTTTTAAGAGGGAAGGCTCACATCTAGGTGGCAGGGTTGCCAACTGTGATACAGGCTACAGAACTGTAAATAGCCTCATTCTCTTGTGAACTCAGCTACAACCCCCATTTGGCCTTGCTCCTGCCACCAGAACCATTTGTGAAGGGACCCTGGAGTAACCATGCCCACCCATGCCTTGGATGACAGGGACACCAACCTCAGTCCAGGCAGTAGACCTTAAAGAGGCCCTATAACTTAGTTATAGCCCCTCTTACTGCTATTTAAGAGCAGTCCTGCCCACTCAAAGATACTTTAAGGTGTCACATTCATCCATGCTCCCAGAGGCAAGCATACAGATCTCGATCTGAGCTGTGGACCCTGAAGCAACCCTGTGACTTAGTTCCAGTCCCTCTTGGCCATGTTCCAGTGCCAGTCATCCTGGCTAGAGACCCACCCAGTAACCAAGTGGGAGCTTTTTCATACCTCTCTGTGCACCTGGTAACAGGCCCACTATCTACAGACTCAACTGTGGATGCTGAAGTGGACATTTGTTCCAGTGCCAGCCATACTGGCCAAGGTCCTAAAGGTAATCCACTCTGCCCAGAGGTGAGACAGGATCCATGCCCACTTGAACTCCTGGTAGCAGGTCCACCAACATGGATCCCACTGAAGAGACCCAGCAGCAGCCATGTGACCTGGTTCCAAATCACTTGACTGCAATCTTGGAGGCAATTTCATCAGCCTGGAAAATCAACAGGAAAAGGTATTTACCTGCTAAAACCAGTCTGCAAAGACCAGAAGAGGTATTTGCTTCTTAAAATGTACAAATACCAATACAAGATTACATGGATGACAAGGAATCAGGCAAACATGACACCACCAAAAGAAACTAATAAAGCTTCAGTAATCAATACTAAAGACATGGGGATCTACAAATTGCCTGACAAAGAATTTGAAATAATAATCTTAAGGAAGCTCAATGAGAAGCAAGAGAACAGAGATAAATAACTAAAATCAGAAAAACAATGCATGAACAAAAGTAGTTTAATTTAAAAATGTAAACCATAAAAAAGAACAACAAAAAAAATCCTAGAGCTGAAGAATACAATGACAAAATTGAAAAATAAAATAGAAAGCTTCAACAGCAATCTTGATCATGCAGAAAAAAAAACAATGAACTTAAATTCAAGTCATTTGAAGTTAGTGAATTAGAGAAACAAAATTTTTTAAAAATGGAAAAGAGTCAAGATAGCATAAGGAATCTACGGCACACCGTCATGCAAACAAATACATAAATGATGGAATTTCCAAGGAGAAGGAGAGAAAAAGGGGCATAAATTTTATTTAAAGAAATAATGGCTGAAAAATTCTCAAATCTTGGAAGAGGTATGGCCATGTAAATTCAGAAAGTTTAAAAGACTTCAAAGAAGATCAACCCAAAAAGCAACACACCAAAACATATTGTAATTAAATTTTCTAAGTCAAAGACAAATAGAATATCATTTTTTCAGATAAAATATTATAAGTTTATTTAAAATTTAATTCTTACCTTAAGTATGCAAAGTATAGACTACACAAAATGTTTATTTTACTTTGTGCTTTACAAATATACAAAATAGAAGTTTCCTTAAATTTATATTACATATTTATTAAGGCAAGGAACTATATAGAAAAAACATTTGTTCTGCTTAAGGCATACTTGGGAATAAACCATTGTACAAATTATTGCACATCTGAAACCACAGTGCATACCAGACTGCATTAAAATGTTAAAGTAAACCAGGCATACTTACCTGATTTAGGTCATAAATGTAGATCAGAAGACAAAAATAGATTTTCCTTGTCAAAATATGCAGTAGTTTGAAACTTTGGCTTCCTCGTTTGGTACCTGTAGAACCAAGACTCACCAACCACCATCATTTAGGCTATTAAAACACATTTTCAGTACCTGAATTTCTTCTTTTTCTTCTAACATCATCATAATGGCTTTTAGAAGGCAAAGAAAATGCAAGGCGATCTTTATGCTTGTATTGCAACAAAACACAATTCAAAGGGAATTCTGGTCTTCCCTTCCCCAACTCACGGATCAAATGTATACCCTGATATCCACAATTTGCAATCATCTCCTCAGGGTTTTGTAAGTCCAGGAATATTCGAGTTGGATTTCGAATTGGAATGATCGAAGATCCAGTCACAGATTCCATCTGTTTTTTGATTTTTGACTTTTGAATTTCTCATTGTTTCTGGTTATTTATTCACAAGTGGATTCAGCTGGGAACTTGATCATGCTCCTAGTGCTTCCATCTGGGCTCCTCCCCTCTTCGGGAAGACAGTGTGGAAGGTAAAAAATACTGAATTCTCTTCTGGCAGTGTGGGTCATTTTCATTGTTTGAGACTTAAAAGTACCTCTTCATGTGCAAGGCGAAGTGGTCCAACCTAGGAAATGCCGGGGCGCATTTCTGGCACTGGAAGGGGTCGTGCCTGTTGTGCTTTCGGTAGTGCCTGGTCAGTTCGTCCGAGCAGGCAAATTTACGCCCACAGCCATCCCGGTAACAGTGGTAGGGTTTCTCACCTGTGTGGGTTCGCAGGTGTACCTTAAGATGAGAACTCTTTATATAGGTTTTGCTGCAGTCCGCATAGTCACAAATGTGGGTAGCGGTTCTTTTCCAGGCCACGATCTTCTTCCCCTCTTTGGCTTGGGCCATTCCGGCATGCAGGAACCGGGTGGCATGAGCTCGTGGTAATGGAGCGGGGGGACCTGAGGCTGCATCTGGTCAGCCAGAGAATATCTGGAAAGCAGCAAGAGGAAAGAGTTTGTCACACACAAGACAACCTTCGTAAGACTATCAGCGAACTTCTCAGCAGAAACCTTGCAGGCCAATCTAGACTGGGATCATACATTCAAAATTCAGAAAGAAAAATACATCCAACCAAATATACTACACCTAGAAAAGTTGTCCTTCAAAAATGAAGGAAAGATAAATCATCTCTGACAAACAAAAGCTGAGGAAGTCAATCACCACTAGATTTATCTTACAAGAAGTGCTAAAGGGAGTTCTTTGAGTTGAAATGAAAAGATTCTGAGTAATAATATAAAAACATATGAGTATCAATTATTCAAAGTGTTTGGGACCAGAAATACTTAAAATTCATAATTTTTTGGGGGGAGGATTTTGGAATATTTGCTTTTATACTTACCAGTTCAGCATTCCTAATCCAAACATTCAAAATCTAAAATACTGCAGTGAGCATTTTTTTGAGTATCATAGTAGCATACAAAAAGTTTTGGATTTTGGAGCATTTCAGATTTCAGATTTTTGAATTAAGGGTATTCAACTTTTATAAAACTCACTGTAAAGGTGAGAATATAGGTAAAATCAGAATGTGCTAATACTGTAATGGTGGTGCCTATATCACTTTTAACTAGCAAATAAAAGTTGAAAGAAAAAAACATTAAAAATCGCATTAGCTATTATAATTTGTTAATTGATACACAACATAAAAAGATGTAAAATATCATATCAATAGCATAAAATATGGGAGAAAGGAACAAAAATGTAACATTTTTATGCAATTGAAATTTTTATTAGCTTGAAATAAAATGATGTAGCTAAAAGATGTTTAATGTAAGCCCTATGACAAACACAAAGAAAAATCCTCTAGTAGGTACACAAAACATAAAGAGAAAGGAATCAAAGCATACTACTACCAAACAAAACAAAACAAAACAAAAAATAAAAAACAGAAATCACAAGGGAAGACAGCAAGAAAGGAAGAAAGGAACTACAAAAACAGTAAGAAAAAAATTTGCAAAATGATGATAGTAAGTCTTTAACTAGTAATAATTACTTTCAATGTAAATGAATTAAATTCTCTAATCAAAAGACATAGAGTGGCTGAGTGGATAAAAAAAAGTTCCAACAATATAATGCTACAAAAGATTCACTTTAACCTCTAGGACACACATAGTCTAAAAGTGAAGGGATGGAATAAGATATTCCATGCAAATGGTAACCAAAAGAGAGCAGTATGACTCGCTTATATCAAACAAAATAGACTTGTAGTAAAATCTGCCACAAGAGACAAAGAAGGTGACTATATAACAAAAAAAAGGCCAATTCATCAAGGAGATATAACAATTTGTAAAGATATATGCACCAAACTGACAGGAGAAATATATAGAAATACAATAATAGTAGGAGACTTCAATACCCCACTGTCAACAATGGATAGATCATCCACACAGAATATCAATAAGAAAACAGTGAACCTGAAAAACACTACAGACCAAATGGACCTACAAGACACATGTAGGATATTTCATCCAATGGCAGCAGAATGCATATTCTTTTCTAGTGCACGTAGGATATTCTTCAGGATAGATCATATGTTAGGCCACAAAACAAATCTTAATACCTTTAAGAAGATTGGAATATCAAGTATTTTTCTGACTACAATGTTATAAAACTAAAAATCAATAACAGGAAAAATTTTGGAAAATTAAAAAATTTGTAGAAATTAAACAAGATACTCCTGAATAATCAATGAGTCAAAAAAAATCACAAGGAAATCAAAAAGTATCTTGAGGCAAATGAAAATGGAAACACAACACACCAAACTTATGGGTTGCAGCAAAAAGCAGTTCTAAGAGGGAAACTTATAGTAATCAATGCCTATATAAAGAAAAAACAAAGATCTTAAATAAATATTTTTATTTTTACCTCAAAGAACTAGAAAAGAAGAAAAAAATAAGCGTGAATTTAGCAGAAGGAAGGAAATAAAGATTAGAGAAGAAATAAATGAAATAGAGACTAGAAAAGCAATAAATAATCAACAAAACTGAGTTGGAATTTTGAAAAGATATGTAAAATTGCAAAACCTTTAGCTAGACTAACCAAGAAAAAAAGAGGAAATACTGAAATAAATAAAATTATAAATGAAAGAGGAGACATTACAACTGATACTAAAGAAATAAAAAGAACCATGAGACTATTATGAACACTTATACACCATGTTTCTTGAGAGTAAAGTAACAGTATAACTTTATTAACTCATTCTAAATGTTCAATTCTCTTATATAGTCATCCACTTTAAAGAAGAATCATTATGTGTTAAATTGTTATTGGCCAGAATATCAGGTGATGGAGAATAAGAGAATTGAAAGCAGTAAAGAAAAAGATATTAACAAATGTTAATGTAATAATTGATTTTATTACTATTTATGTTTTTGTTGGTTATTATTTTAAGATATTTTATATGTGCATCTGAGGCAGCATATGTGTATTTTGGGAAGGAAAATAGCATGCTTAGATGTTAATGATGGAGAGTTGGTCACTTATGAGCTGAGTGACATCTAACAAATTAATTACCTCATTATGCTTCAGTTTCCTCATGGGGGAAGGGAGAATTAATAATCCTGTCTCTACCTCATGGGGATATTATGACATTTCATGGAGTTAACACCAGTAAAAACCTTAAAATGTGCCTAGCATATAATCAATACTACATATACATTAGTTCTAATTATTAGTGAAGAGAGCACTAGTCTTCTGATCTTAGCTGTGCTATTCTCTGGGCTATTCTCTCTACAATCTCGGGCAGTATATTTTGGTCCATGAGCAGCCTTCATTTTCTCTTCTGCATAGTATATATTTATGATTTAATGAGATAATGAATACAAAAGAATATGTAAAAAACAAAATTCATATCATTTAAAAATTATGTATTGCATAGGACAGAAAGAATGTGTGAAAATTATGAAGTACAGCAACAAAAATATACCCTTTAACACATGGAGAACAGACCAAAGATGATACAGTTTTTCTTGATAGTTTCAGATAGTTTCATTCCATTAGCCCATCCTTCCTTCTTTCCCTCCTTCCTTCCTTCCTTAGTATATTCAATAATTTATCACATGCTGAGTATGTACACTCTAACAGGCTCAATGCTGACTCCAAAGCATTCTCCGTCATGAAAGACTTTCCTCAGAGGGTAACGGATCAGCCATACTAAACATCTATTTGTAGGTGGGTAATATAGAAAATTCAGTCTTTAGATTTGAGGTTCCACAAACTAGTGATCCCAGAATAATTCGTATAACTTTTTAAAAATACAGATTTCTAGATCCCAGTTCTTGATTCTAGAAAATAGGAATTTTGAAAATAGGGAATGAGATTGCAGAGAGAAAGAATCTATATTTTCTAAAATTTCAGCAAGGAATTCTGATGCAGAAAGCCCACAGATATTGATCAATTTGAAAAATATATTAAAAGATATTTTAGTTCTTTCCATTATGCATATATAAGCAATCATTGTAAAAGAATAATTTTATATAAAACAAATAAATATATTCATTATTACATTCTTAATTTCAGCATGTGGGTGTTGTTATATAGGTCCCTTTCACTATTTTCCAAATAGAATGTTATCACCCAGAAAGCAGTAATACTAATCACAATGGTAGAAAAAGAAATGTACTTCAACACTTTCCATACCAAAATCCAGAGATTTTGTCCAGTGGTATTAAGTACCTTGCTTACAAGAATGGAAAAACAAGCACCACATGTACTCACCATCGAATTGGTATTAACTGATCAACACTTAAGCGCACATATAAGACTAACATTTAATGCGATTATTGATATAGTTGGACTTACATTTACCATTTTGCTTTTCTTTTGTCCCATCTTCTTTTTGTGCCTCTCTTTCTCCTTTCCCGACTTCTTTTTGGTTAATTGGGATTTTTTAAAATTCCACTTTAACTTATTTTTGACTTATCTCTATTCCTTTGCATTATTTTGCAATGGTTGCTCTGGAGATTATAATACATGTCATTAACTTTTTATAGTCTACTAAAAGTAATATTTACCACTTTACATAAAATGTAAGAACCTTGCAACTGTGTAACTTCATTTATTCCTTTCCTGATTTATGATAGAGCTGTCATTTATACGTTCATCCACATACACAATAAGCCCCACAGTACAATGTTACAGTTTTTGCTTTAAACCATCATTACTCTCCTTCTTCACGCTGCACCCTTAGAACCCAGCGTGGTATTTGGTGGCAGCAACACAGTGGGCACTGGATGAACACTGCTGGCTGAGTGCAGAGAGACAGAAGCAAATGTGTAGAAGGCCCTGGCTGAGTGGTGCCTGCAGCCCTCCAGATGCCCCACGTGCCCAGATTGCTGTTTCCCACTGAGACCGTGTGCCAGGCTTTGTTGAGAGATTCTAAAAGGCTCCAAGGCCACTCCAAAGACTGTGTTGCCTTTATTTGCTGGAGCAGAACGTTCTTCAGTGTTAGTAGTCACTTTCTTAATGGTTCTCGAGGAAAGCAGGCGATCTCAAACTTCCCGCACATACTGGTTCACGCGGAGGGCTGTGCAGACGCAGCCTGCAGGGTCCTGCCCCCAGTTTTGATCAGCAGGTCTGGGGAGGGTCCTGACAATGTGCATCTCTAGCAAGTTCCAAGAGCAGCTACCAGGCTGGGCACCACACTGAGAACCATCGACTTCCAGGGCTGTGGAGCAGCACAGCAAAGCGGTCCACGCTGAGGATATTCCCCAGGGCTCTCCCTGGAGGGCAGAACCACCCATCTTCCCTCACACCGGGGAGCAGAGAATGGCTGGCTGCTGTTCACCAGAGGTAAAGGCACCCTCGCCGAACTTTTGTCCAAATCCAGAATTCTGAGCTGTGCTGCTGTCTAAACATTGTTAGGATTTCGGAATGGATCAGACAGCTGACTTGTCTTCCTATACAAAAATTAAAAATCCGGAGTCAAGACCGGCTTGTGTGCTGACCAGGCCATGTGAGGGACATGTGGTCACAGCCTTTAATGTGTTCATACCAATTAGCTGTAGGTGATCCTCTGGGGGCCTTGCTTCACACCAGAGAGCTTGAGGCGAGTGTCTCCAGGCTGGTGACACAGAGAGCACAGGGCCAGGACCCCTGCTTCAGTCCTGGGGCCCTTCCCCCGCCCCCGCCCCCGCCCCCGCCCCCACTCCCACAATGCCTTCATTACTCAGTCGTGAAACCCTCAGGACCGTCTTCTGAGGCCCACACCCTGTGCTGGAAGCTAGAATATAAGATGATGACTAAAAGTAGTGGGAGACTTGTGGTGACACTTACTTTCTTTTCTCTCAGTCTGCAAATTTGCTAGATGAGCAATCATTCTGTGAACTGCTGAGACCCCAGCTGGGACTGGCTAAGAAAAGAGCCAGGAAAAGCAGTGACTCCTACAATAAATCTGTTTTATTCCCCTAGAAAGACCATTGCTTTACAAATGCCCCAGAGAAAGTGTGACAGAGAGAGAGAGCGGAAGACCTTATCTTTTAAGACACATACTATAGTATTTACAGATTAAATTACATGGTGTCTGGGACTTGCTTTAAAGGAGTATTGAAAGAAATCAAAGAGAATCTAAATATGGGAGACAGTCTGTGTTCATGGATTGGAGGACTCGCAGGACTCACTGGTCTCCAAATTGGTACATAGATTTAATGCAATTCCTATCAAAATCTCAGCAAGAGTTTTTATAACTGTAGACAAAATTGTTCTAAAATTTATATGGGAAGGCAAAGGAACACAAATAGTCAAAACAATTCTGAAAAAGAGGAATAAAGTAAGAGGTACCACTCTACTAAATTTCAAGAATTATTACAGACCCACAAAAAACAAGATGGCGTGGGAGGAAGATGAACACAAGGATTATAACAGAGAATCCAGAAATAGCATCAAACAAGTACAGCCAACCAGTTGTTTAAACAATTGAGAGATAATCCATATATTGTTGTTATTTTCCATCTTTTTTTTATAATAACCATCCTATGGATGTGAAGTGATACATCATTGTGGTTTTGATTTGCATTTTCCTAATGATTAGTGATGTTGAGCATCCTTTTATGAGCTGTTTAGCCATTTGTATATCTGCTTTGCAGAAATGTCTGTTCAATTCCTTTGCCCATTTTTGTATTGAGTTGTTTTTTGAGTTTTTGGGTTTTTTTTTTTTTCTGAGTTGTAGTGTTTTATACATTCTGGATATCAATCCCTTATCGGATACATGATTTGCAAATATTTTCTCCCTTTCTGTGGGTTACCTTTTCTCTACTGATACTGTCCTTTGATGCACAGAAGTTTTAAATTTGATACAGTCCAATTTTTATTTCTTTTTCTTTTGTTGCCCGTGCTTTTGGTGCTATTTCCAGGAAATCATTTCCAAATCCAATACCATCAGCTTTTCCTCTATGTTTTATTCTATGAGTTTTATAGTTTTAGCTCTTTCATTTAGAGCTAATTTTTGTATTTGTTAGGTAAGAGTCCATCTTCACTCTTTTGCATTTGGATGTCCAGTTTCCCAGCACCATTTGTTGAAGACTGTCTTTTCCTCCACTGAGTGTCTTGGTACCTTTGTCAAGAATCAATTGACCACATATGTGAGGGTTTATTTCTGGATCCTCTGTTCTATTCCTTTAGTCAATATGTCTGTCCTTAGGTCAATACCACATGTTTGATTATTGTAACTTTGCAGTAAGTTTTGAAATCAAGAAATGTGAGTCCTTCAACTTTGTTGTTTTTTCAAGATGATTTTGGCTATTCAGGTCTCTTGAGATTCTATATGAATTTTAAGATGAGTTTTTCTATTTGTATAAAAAATGCCACTGTCATTTTTATAGGAATGCATTGAATCTGTAGATTCTTTGGATAGCATTGTCATCTTAAAAATATTGTCTTTCAATCCATGAATATGGGATGTCTTTCCATTTTCTTAGTTTTTTTTAATTTCTTTCAGCAATATTTTATAGTTTTTATTGTATAAATCTTTTGACTCCTTGTTAAACCTATTCTTAAGTACTTTATTCTTTTTGATGCTATTATAATGAAATTAAAAAAATTTTCCTTTTCATATTATTCATTGTAAAAACACAGAAATAAACTGATTTTGTATGTTGATTTATATTCTGCAGTTTTGCTGAATTTATCAGCTCTAACAATTTTATTGTGGATTCTTTTAGGTTCTCTGCATATAAGATCATCTCATATGCAAACAGAAATAATTTTATTTTTCCTTTTCAATTTGGATACCTTTTATTTCTTCTTCTTGCCTATTTGTTCTCATCAGGACTTCCAGTACTGTAGTGGAGAAGGCAGGCATCCTTGTCTTGTCCCTTATCTCCCACCATTGAGTATGATGTTAGTTGTGAGTGTTTCATATGTGGCCTTTATCATGTTAAGAACATTTTTTTTTGTATTCCTAATTTAGTGAGTGTTTTATCATGACAAGTTGTTGAAGAATGTTTTTTCTGCATCAACTGAGATGACATGTATTTTCCCCTTCATTTTATTAATGTAGCATATTGATTCATTTTCATATGTTGAACCATCCTTGCATTCAAGAAATAAATCCCATTTGGTCATGGTATATAATTCTTTTAATATGCTGTTGAATTTGATTTTTTTTTTTAGTTTGTAAGACAATTTTTATTTTTACTTCTTAAAAATGGACATTAACATTCAATATATATTTACAGCTTAGAATATCCTCCAACTTAGTGAAAACAAGGCATTAAATGGCACACTAGCAACAGAAGCTGTTTATTTACTACTAATCATTTTATGAAGTCATATCTATGTAAAAATAAACACTATAGAGAATAAATAGGCTTAACTTCAGCTAGTAAGTGACAAATATAATTATAAATAAATATCAGATCTCTAAGAGATATCTTAAAAAAGGTTTACTACCTAAGGATTTTCACTCGAAGTAGATAAAATGCATAGTAATCCCAACCTTGCAGGATAGCAAGTTAACAGATACATTTTCTCTTGCTGGAGGACTATCTCAGTAACATTTCTGGATGAAACATAAAGTTACTGTTGCACATTTTAAAAGGATTGGTCCAGCTGAGTTACCTCTAATTTTAATTCCTCCTCATCATTTAAAGTATTAGCAGGAGCATCACTGCATGGACTGTCCAGAATGTCTTTGTTTGGTCCATTTGACGACTCCTTTTGATCCTCACTGGTATAAACCTCTTCAACTATCTGTGCCCTGGGTGTGTCCATTAGCACATCATTTCCTACGGATGGACTGTTACTCAGTAGCTTTGCCTGCCTTCTTTCCAAGGCCAGTTGTTTATTTCTCTCAATTCTTCGTTGTTGCTCTTCTGTTAGGCTTCTGCTTGACTCAGAAGCAAACTTCTCACTTTCAGATGAATTTGTCAGAAAGGATCTCATTCAGTAGCTCTCACTTCATGGTCGTCATTTCCCCTCCGTTATCATCACCGCTAACAAAATCTTCATGTAAAATATCGAGATCAAGTCGAATTTGTTTTAAACAGGTCTGTGCTTCCTTTTATTTCCCAGGTATTCAATTCTGCCAACGAAATCCTCCAATCGCAGTTCAGGGAACAAACAGCCTGTGTGCCCAGTGTTCCACGTGTCTGATTAGCGTCTTTGAGTCTTCAGCCGCGTGACCTTTACCTTTGACGTTTCCTGTCGAACAAATTCCTTAAGGCTGGAAGCCCCTCTCTGCAGTTAGTTAGCCCCTCTCTGCACTCCAGCTTGGGCACGTCCCTCTCACTGTGCTCTGGAGGTGCAGGAGTGGCTGCTCCACAGCCTGCAGCAGGCCCAGCTCCGTCACCTCTTGCCTCTCGGAGAGGCTGGAGGTGGGAAAGGAAGACAGTTTCTTCTCCTCCATATGCACAGTCTGCGGAGTCCATCATGCCGTTCTGTGGTTCCAACATCTTTTCCTCTGTTTTTCTCCCTTCCTGGACACTTGTCCCGGGTCTTCTTTGCAGATTCATCTTCTCACACACACTGCAGCCGCCCCACGCCGTGAGGGCCCTGTTGAATTGGATTTGGTAGTATTTTGTGGAAGAGTTTTGCATCTATATTCATAAGGGACATTAGCCTGAGTTTTCTTTTCTTGTAGTTTCTTTGTCTGGTTTGTTATCAGGGTAATACTGGCCTTACAGAATGAGTTCGGAAGTATTCTCTCCTCTTCAATTTTTTGGAAGAGTTTGAGAAGAATTGGTGTTAATTATATTTTAAATGGTAGAAGCTATCCAGACCTGGGCTTTTCTTTATCGGGATGTTTTTGATTACTTATTCAATCTCCTTTCCAATTATAAGTCTATTCAGATTTCCTGTTTCTTTCTGAGTCAGTTTTGATAGATGTGTGTTTCTAGAAATTTTCCATTTCTTCTACTTTAATGTGTTGGTGCACAACAGTTCCTAGTATTCTCTGATAACTATTTTTGTTCTGTAAAATAGATGGTAAAGTCGTGACTTTGCCAACTGAATTTTACAAAGGTACAAAAGCAGTTCAGGGGAGGAAAGACAGACTTTTTGCAAATGGTGCTGGAAAAATTAGACCATCCACAGGCAATGAAAATGAACTTTAACCTAAACTTCACATATTGTACCAAAAGAAAAAAAACCAACTCAAATGGATCATAGATTTCAATGTAAAACTGCAAACTTTTAGAAGAAAACATGAGAGTGGCCCTTACTGAAGCAGCAGATGCTTCCACACAGCCTCTGTGCTCAAAAGGGGCCAGTGTGACAGTTCCCTGACAGTCGGTGTTCTGTTTGCAGTGACCGGTCTGCCGCAGCATTCTGGGAAGATACAGTGCAATTGAAAAAGAGAAAAATGGAAGAAAGCCTAACAGAAAATGTTTGGGAACCAGGGTTTGGTGAGGAGTTCTTAGCCATGACACCAAAGGCACGAATCATAAAAGGAACCACTGATAAATTTAACATCATGAAAATTTAAAATGTTTGCCTCATGAAAATGCTTGATAAGGGAATGAAAAGCTACAGACAGGGAGAAAATGCTTGTAAACCGCATATTTAACAAAGAGCTCACATCTATAATATATAACGAACTCTTAAATCTCAACATCAAAACAACAGAAAATCCAATTAGAAAATAGGCTAAAGATGTGAAGCGATATTTCACCAAAGAGGATAGATGGCAAAGAAGCGCACCAAAAGATGTTCAGCCTCAGCAGCCTTTTGGGAAACGCAAATTGGGACCACGAGGAGCTATAACGGCGCGACTATCAGAATGTCTGAAATCTGAAGCAGTGACAATACGAAATGCTGGTGAGGATTCAGAGACACTGGGTCTCTCCTACAATTGCTGGTGGAGATATAAAACGATCCACCCACTCTGAAAACTAGTTTGGCAGTTTCTTAAAACCCAAATATTCGACTCCCATGCAGTTGCAGTCCTGGGCATCTATCCCAGAGAAGTGGGGCTTGCGTTCACACGAAACCTTGCTCATGGATGTTCACAGCATCCGGTAATGGGAACCAACTCACATGTCCTTAAACAAGTGGATGGCGAAACGAACTGTGGTATTTATTTGCATGCCAGGGAATACTACTCAGCAATAAAAAGGAGTGACGTATTAATACAACAACTTGGATGGATCTCGGGCATTTGGCTGAGTGGAAAGGGCAACCTTAAAGCTTACATACAGTTTGCGCTGGTGGTTACACAAATCTGTATGGCTGGTAAAATGACATAGAACTACACACACACACATCGTACCGTCAGGTTCCTGGCTGTGATATCGTACCACGCTTATTCGAGATATACCATCTGGGGAAACTGGGTGAAGGATATCACAGGACCTGTGCTAAGGTTGTAACACCCTGTAATACTATAATTATTTCAAAATAAAAGGGTTTTTTTAGAGCCCTAGAGAAGAAGGCCTGTCACTTTGATGACCTTTGATGGATTGCAGTTTGTTTTAGATGTGTATTGTGGTCATGTTTTTCTTTTCTTTTTTTTTTTTTTTTGTGAGACAGAGTCTAACTCTGTTGCCCGGGCTAGAGTGCCGTGGCGTCAGCCTAGCTCACAGCAACCTCAGACTCGAGGGCTCCAGCGATCCTCCTGCCTCAGCCTCCCGAGTAGCTGGGACTACAGGCATGCGCCACCATGCCCGGCTAATTTTTTCTATATATTTTTAGTTGTCAAGCCAATTTCCTTCTATTTTTAGTAGAGACGGGGTCTCGCTCTTGCTCTGGCTGGTCTGGAACTCCTGACCTTGAGCGATCCACCTGCCTAGGCCTCCCAGAGTGCTAGGATTACAGGCGTGAGCCACTGCACCCGGCCCTGATGTCCTCTTTAAAACAAGCAAAAGGGGAACGAATTGTCCCCTCCATCAAGCTTTCAGAGCTGCATGGATAGCCCCTCCTGTTTGGCCCAAACAGCAGCAGCCAAGCCCCTATGCAGGTACAGAAAAGGCCTTTGATTTCTGAGGGGGCTTTTGGAAACACTTCTCGCTTCTGAACCTACACACACTCAACAGAGTATTTCTTAGCTGCCTAGCCTAACCCAGGCCTGCATCTTGGTCCCCATCCTAGTCCATCCTGGCAGCTTACAGAGTTTATCAACACCATCTAGACCTAGGGCCCCCAGAGTCCTTTATAACTGATTTGGAATGATTTGAAGGGGGAAGTTGGCTGGAAGAAAGACCAGAGGTAACATTCTGAGGAATTGTTTGGGCTGGTGCAGACACAGAACCGTGATGGATACATATCAAACATGTACTCACCATCAAATTGGTATTAACTGATCAACACATAAGTGCACATATAAGAATAATATCTATTGGATGTTGGGCAGGGGGGAGGGGGGAGGAGGGAGGAGTGGATGGGTATATGCATATACAAAGAGTAAAATGCGTACCACCCGAAGAATGGACATATTTGAAACTCGGACTTGGGGGGGAGGGGGGGCAAGGGCAACATATGTAACCTAAATATCTGTACCCCCATAATATGCTGAAATAAAAAAAAATGAAAACAAACAAACAAACAAAAAAACATGTTGGAACCTGACTCACTGCTCACCTCTGGCACCAGCTCACCAGGATACCCCACAAGCACATAGGCTAGCCTCAACTATTTCTCCAAGTAGGGAAAAGAAAGATAAAAGTAGGTCAGTCCACAAGCTTTGACTTTAGCTCCACTTTGGTAATTGGCAGGAGGATGTTCGAGACCTACCCTGGTATCACTGAGCAGCACTTTGCTAGGTGGACAAGAATAGGTAGGGCATTTCAGGTAGAGAGAAAGCATGTATAAAAGCACAAAAGTCAGAGAACATGGCTTGCTAAGGGATTGCAAGTACTAGTTAAGTGTGGTTAAGTTAAGACAGGGCTATGGGTGGGAAAGGAGAGAAGGTGGCAGTAGATGAAACCATGGAAGCACACAAGGATCAGACTATGGGGGGCGCTAGAATACCATGTTAAGGACCATTTACAATTTTTAAGCAGGTAAGTAGCATGATCAGGTTTATGTTTTAAAAATATCACTCCAGTGGCTTTCTCTCAAAGAGTGTCTACTACACACTAGGTTCTGTGCTAGACCCAGGGGCACAGAGAAGACTCGGAAACTGCCTTCAAGTTGCTTACAGTCTAATGGGTGAGACAGTTAATTAAACACAAATACAATAGAGTGATAAGTGCAATGAAGGATGAATCTGAAGGGAGAAAGGCTAGAAGCTTGGGTGCCTGGCAGGAGGCAGTTGCAGTACTTATTCTACAAGGGCCTGAAGTAGGGCAGTTGGTAGAATGTGGAAAAATGGACATGTGATTCTACCTTGGAGACGTGAGCCTCATCTCCTAATGGATCTTCCTCGCATTAATCTTTCCTTGTTATCATTGCATCCTAGCCTGACTACTTGCTGAGTTGCTAAAGGAGAAATAAACTGTAATTTTTTTGTCCTTTAGGGGTCGGAGATGTGGTGTAGATAATTACTACCACTGTTTTGCCATTCCACAACCTTATTCATTGGCTTCCTGCCCACACTTACCAAAAGTAGTACTTCAAATCATTTGTATTCTTTCTAGACACTCAATCCCAGGCTAAGCAAATAATCTCCATTCTTGCTTCATGGAAAAGTTGGACGTTATCCCTGAAAACCCCTCTATCTCAGAATTTCTTTCAGTCTTTCCCTCCCATCATCTCCAAAGAAATCCTTTTTTTCTCTCTAAGGTCAACACCTCTACCCATGACATCACGTCATTCTCTCCCTATCTCCTCTGGGACGTTCTTTATACATTTTCTCTCTCTTGCTTTTATCTTCAAATTTTTCATTGCCTCTGACTCCTCCCTTGCTGTCCAAAAATATGAGGAAACGGGATGTTTGGTGACTCCTGTGAGTTGGAAAGTGAGAAGACTGGTTCCCCACTGGAGAAAGTCCCTCACACAACACACACAACCAGGTCAAAACTGTGTTATGGACAAGTTGGAGAAAGTTTAGAGGGAAGAGATATCATCGGGGCAAAGAATGCCCAGGTTTCAGTTGAGGCTGGAAAGTAAAAAGTAGCACTAAGAAAATTCAGAGGATAATAATAAAAAACTGTCAGTTATTACTTGCTGAGTGTCTTCTGCCATATTATTTTATTTATGTAGCAAAGATTACTTCCAATGAATGGAGATTCCATGCAGTGAAATCAAAAGGGTTAGTAGAGGAAAAGACAGAGGTAAAATGCCTCAGGACAAGCACAATGGATATGAATTGGGATGGGAGAATGAGGCAGACAGTAGGAGGGAGGGATTTTCACCACGTATGACACCGACAAAGGAAGCAGGAAGTTGGGAGATAAGTCAGAGTAACATGTTAGGAATGTAGGAGCACAATGCTGCAAAGGCTGGATTTTGTCATTGGAGTTGATAAGGAATAATGCAAAGCCACAACAGGCTAAGGGCTGTAGAATCAGTGTTGTCCCAATTGATGCTCTGAGCACTCTCTGTTGCTTTGGTTGAACATCTCAAAATGTGGAACTCATTTTACACACTTGGTTACCTCCCACCCTCTTCTGCTGCTCTTCAAACTTCTGCTAAACCAGATCCAGCAGCTGGGATGTTATATAACAAAATATTATGTTCTATTTATGTTTTAAAATATATTCCATTTCGGAAAAAATCATTCAAGCTACAGTTAAAGTGGTAGTTTGGAAAGAACCCTGAATTAGGAACCAGAAGACAAAGGTTCTAATCCCAATTTTGCTACTAAAAATTGCTAAAAGCTCAAACTCTTTCAAGCTTTGGTTTTTTCCTTCACCATAAATGAGATAATATCTGCCCTATTTACTTCATTTGATTATGTTGAGAAACAAATGGCATAATGGATATGAATATATGTTGAATATACTGAAATTATAAAGTATTATCCAAATGTAGGAGATTATTATTTCCATTGCTTCAAGGACCTGGTAGTTTTCCTATCTGCAGAGGACATAAAGACCTACAGTAGATTACAGCAGCTAAGGAAGCTGTGCCAGGAATATAATTAGCTCCCTGTTTCCATGCTAGATCAGATACTGTAGTTCTATAAGTAGACATACCAACCACACAGTTCAGGCTCTTATTCACCATCCTTCACATTATCAACCTTCCCATCCTCCCTTCAGCCCAGAGTGCTAGATATGTGCCTACTCACTAGCAATCTTTCAGATATGAACTTGCAGGACAAGATATACATCTCAATAAGAACTACCCATTTTGTAGGCTAAAGAGAACTGCTACTGCCGGGCGCGGTGGCTCACGCCTGTAATCCTAGCACTCTGGGAGGCCGAGGTGGGCGGATCGTTCTGAGCTCAGGAGTTCGAAACCAGCCTGAGCAAGAGCGAGACCCCATCTCTACCAAAAAATAGAAAGAAATTAATT
>CAUYSK010028297.1:0-71724 GCA_963575035.1 Avahi laniger | reverse complement strand
GGTCTCCGGAAGTCCTGGCTCTACTGCTCTGTTCTCAGGATGTCCTGGCTCCGTGGCCGGGGTCTCCGGACTTCCTGGCTACATGACTGGGGTCTCCGGAAGTCCTGGCTCCATGGCTGTGGTCTCAGGACCTCCTGGCTCCAGGGCTGTGGCCTCTGGAAATCCTGACTCCATGCCTCTGGTCTCTGGAAGTCCTGACTCTATGGATGTGGTCTGTGGAAGTCCTGGCTCCACTGCTGTGGTCTCCGGAGATGCTGGCTCCACTGCTATGGTCTCAGGACGTCCTGGCTCCATGGCTGTGGTTTCCAGAAGTCTTGGTTCCATGGCTGTTGTTTCTGGAAGTCCTGACTCCACATCTGTGGTCTGACCACACAAGTTGGAAAACTAAAAACTAAATTTTCCATGCTCTGTAGCAGTTTATATTTCAGATGTGATTTTTAAGAGACCTGTGTCCAAACCTGAATAAGCAGAGATAGAGAGTTTGGTTATGAATAATGACTTTTGCTGGTGCATATCATTGCATAGGCAAGGTAGTTTTGTGTGTATCAACTTTCTTCTTTGATGGCTTTCTGAGATGCCAGTAGCTTTCAGCTTTAAGCAGAAGCAGCATGATCCTTGCTAATCTGAGGTCTGCTCCTCTAGCCATTAGAAAGATTTCCCAAGGCTCCCTAAATAACATACTGTAAATTATACAGATCACATGTGAATTCTTGCTCCTAAAGATTAAGAGTATGAAAATGTATTCATGCCAGGGAATCACTTTATAGATTGATAAATTTACTTGTTCATGTTAAATTTACTAAGATAATTTTATGTACTTTATCCCTTAAATTTAATTACCTGTGACATAAGTTGATCAGTCTCTATTTCTTGGAGATCTTTATACATATATATTTACCTCATTCCTTTTAAACTGCTTGGTAAGTCAGAGTATATTAAGAAACATAATGTACTTAATTGGGCCCATATTTTTTGTATGTAAATACATTTTTAGAAGAAGGTATCTAGAAACAGAATTGCTATGCCAGAATGTGGGCATTTTGGAACATAAACATGCTAAAAATGTTCTCCAAAAAAGCTATAATAGTTTACGTTATCACCAACAGTACATGAATACATACATTTTATTAAACTCAGCTTGTTATTGGTAACATCTTGAAAATGATAGACCTGGGACTAAGTCCCAGGTAGTCAGTCCAGTGGCTTGAAGGTTTAACCACTAGTTATCTAGAATGATTGCATGAAGGACTTCTCATTTTACTTACATTTGTTTTCTTTGAATTTGAGATTGCTATTGGATTTTATTGGACATTTTTCTTCTTAATCTCTGCAAGGGTTTTCAGCCATGGTATTCTATTTTTGTTTATTCACCAACACGATCTTTCTTTTATTAGTCTTATGGGGAATTCCAGTACATTCTCATCTACTGATGTTGATCCATTTTTTTTGACTCACCTAATGTTGATTTATTCCCTGTTATATATTTTCTTCTATTTTAATTGAAATTTTAGTGGGAAAAGCATTATACTCATGTGATCGATTCTATTAAACCAAATTCCTGCTTTACTTTTTGATTTCCTGTGCCTCCTTTTGGACATAACATTTCATCGTTTAAGATATAGTATAAGAAATATTTTATAATTATAAAATAGTATATTTAAATCATTCAGTGTTTATAATATTACATTTACTTGCTCTGATATTCATTATTTATGCTGACTTTTTGGGGTTTTTATTTGCTACTATTCTGTTTGCTTATTCTCAAACACTTCGTTACTTTTTAAAAATTTTTTTTAAAGTTACACAAGTGGTGTCCTTTGTCTTTACAAAAATAATGTTAGTTATGATTCATATTTTAATTTTTAACCAAATCAAAAATGTATTTATATTGCTGCATATCAAATCAAATTAATACTTTATTTCTCATCTTATGTAAGAGATCACATATAGTGTCATGTTCTAATTTTACGATGTTTGAAATACAAATATACACAACTTTCCCAGTAGGAGAAGAATATATTTCTCAATACTGGGATGTAGGAAGGAGTCTCGTTAAAAACCATAAGAAGGTACTCTATCTAGTGTTATACCACTAGAAACGAATTAATCAATCTTTATATATTTGTGCATAAACTAACAGTAAACCAAATGATCATTTTTCTATTAACTAATTTAATTGATCCAATAACCTTATGAAGATGATAATGTCTAAACTTTATTTTAACAATGAATAATGGAGAGGCTGGGTAATTAGAAAAGAGCACACAACTAGAGGTTGGAAGAGCCAGGACACAACCCACTGTCCACATAGGGCACTACTATGCTACTCTGCCTATCAGTAAAGGATGACAGTATATGATCTAGAAAATGGTGTTTTTCCTCTGAAGTAATATGGATTAGTTTCTACCACGAATGTCTATAGCTAGTGTTTGAGCCTCTCAGAGCCCTGATTATGGATATCTATGCTCTTATTGTGTTCTATTGCTTAAGATTGTTAAATATCTAACATCTAGATAGGTGAGTTATTAAATACATATTTACTTCATCTTTAAGAGTGTTTTGCTAAGCACTTTGACTTTTACATCATATTTCAACCTTTTTACTACTTCTTACATATAATATTAAAAATTTTCTTTTTTTTTTTTTCTTTTTTTTTGAGACAGAGTCTCACTCTGTTGCCCTGGCTAGAGTGCCGTGGCATCAGCCTAGCTCACAGCAACCTCAAACTTCTAGCTCAAGCGATCCTTCTGCCTCAGCCTCCCGAGTAGCTGGGACTACAGGCATGTGCCACCATGCCCAGCTAATTTTTTCTATGTATTTTTAGCTGTCCAATTAATTTCTTTCTATTTTTGGTAGAGATGGGGTCTCGCTCTTGCTCAGGCTGGTTTTGAACTCCTGAGCTCAAAGGATCCACCTGCCTCGGCCTTCCAGAGTGCTAGGATTACAGACGTGTGCCACCATGCCCAGCCAAAAATTTTCTTTTTTAAAATAGGGAGTTATCCTTGAGTCATTTGTTGTGATTATACTATTAATCTACCATGTATTGTTTTGGTGATGTGAAAAAATATTTAACCATATAATGTGTTAGGTAAAATTTATTTTCTCAGGTATTGCGTTGTTTTTATTTCTCTTGGCATTAGTTTGTTTCATTATATTGAGTTTTTGTGTTGTAAATGGAGTCATATGATTTGGGTAACGTTAAATATTCTGATATAAGCCCAGATGATTATTGCATAAAATACAATAGAAATGAGAGAGTAGGATAATTTGTGCATAAAACAATAATGATATACAATTATTCCCTCACAATAGGCATGCTTTGTCTTTATGTATATTCATTCATCATCGAAAATCATCTATATCAGCATAACACTTCAGAATCGGTACTCAAGTAATTTATGATGCTTAGAATTACGTGCATTCACAGACCATTTTTTACAAATTTTAAACAGATGGTTTTATAACAGAGATTTTTATAAAGACAGAGAACAAATAGAAATAAGTTCTTCATGGCCAAATTGTCTTTCACTGTGAATTTCTGCCAACTCAAACATACTGAATCTATTTCTCTCTGAAATTTTATTTCACAACTTATAAATGTGTATATGTCAGTTTCAGAGACTGCAATTGCTTTGCACATTTTTAAAAAGTTGAATATTTTTATGATAACCTATTTGTTAACATATTTTGCATGAATTTTCAAGATAATTACTATGTTAAAAATAGGTTGCCAAAATTTCCCTTGGGGGGAATCACTATGCAAGACTTACTTTTTAATGATTGAATTTGTAGACTCTGCTAGAAAAATGAGTTATTCTGAACCTTATGTCTTCAGTTCTGTTTTCAGTATATAGCATCTAGATGCAACCTGTAGACAGATTAGACCAGTGAAATGTTAGCATAAAATAGGAAGATCTGCATATTTATGAAGGAATATAAAATTATGATACATTATATAATGGACAACGGAAAATTAAGGACATGTTTATGTTATAGTTAAACAAATTACAAAGTTACAATCTTCCTCATCTCTAAAATACAAGAACTAAGCTAGAATGGTATTAAATTATCTTCCAGATTTAATATCCCCTAATTCCTAAGAAAGTAAGTGTATAGAAAAAGTTGTGATTAATTAATAGGAGGCACTCGCTTTGCTTTATAAAATGTTGCATCAATTTTTTTTAAAGTACGCATTAACACAATGTTCGAAAAAACATGCTAAGAAATATTGGTCTCATGTAAACATAATTGAGACATAACAATAAAAAGTTTCTTGTTATAAAGAAATAGAATTATATAATGAAATAGAAACTCTTAAGCTTTTACACAATGTCTCCATTAAAATTGAAATAAAATAAATAACTTATTGCGTAAAAATGTTTTAGATTTCTATCATCTATTCAGTATTTTAAGTTTTTTACACAATAATCTGGAAAGAAAATTGTAAAGACACACACAAACCCACACACACAAATGAAAAAATATCTGGGCAGCCCTTAGGTATAACTTTGTTTTCTGCTAATTTATAATCAGAGGCAAATGTCTGTGTGTGTTTGTGTGTGTACGTGTTTTACTCCAACATGTTCAGCATATCTTCTAAATTATAGTGGTTGATTTCATAAATTCAAAAGCTTATCAAACAAATTTGGTAGATAGAAAACACTAAGTTTATTTTGGCCTCCTTAGATAACATTGGGATAGGGAACACTAGTGGGGAATGATATTGAGACAGAGGACAGAGAAGATTGCTTTGTGTGTTGGCAGCATTATAACGTCTACGGGAGGATCTCAGGAGATGCCTGACTGTGTGAAAAGAAAATGGCAATACCAGGGTAACAAACCCTCAGAATGAGTCAGGTCTCCCCGTATTTGCAATTCTAATTTCACACCAAGAGAATTGTTAAATAATCTAATATCCTGACAACGCTGAAATTAATTTCGTTCTATTTAACATCATATTTTAAGATGTTTGCAATCAATGAAGACTTTGGTTTTAAGAATTTTCATTAAATATATAAATTAAATTTCATTTATGTCAAATACATATTTTAATCTAACTTTATGTAATTACATTAAATATATAAATACATAAAGTTCACCAGTCCTTTTCTTCTCAAAAATTTAATTTTTTGTCATTATCTGTGTACAGTAGAATAAAACATGAAATAATATAAATTTATAGATTAACCTAAACAGTATGGCTCCAAACTATTTAGTAAGCATTCGCATTCATGAATCTCTGTCAAGCATTGTACAGATGAACAAAGAAGATGTATAAAATACCAAGAAGATATGAGCCCTGCCTTCTACATGCTTTTCCAGAAAAGCCTATCAATTGGTTGGAATAAATACATTGTATGATTTGTCTATATGTCAAGACTAAATATATGTTGATTTTCAAAATCTTTTATTTAGAGAAGAAAGAAATATGAACAGTTTTAAAATATTCACAATTTGATTGTTCCCATATATGTACATTTGGGAGTGCTGAAGCACATACATTTAAATATGCTTATTGTCCCAAAATGTGACATTTTATGTAGTAAATACATATAGAGTGTTAAGAAAATTGCATCTGTGAATACAGGGGACTCTTTAGTTTGAGAAGATCCTGATACTTAGGGAAACATTAACTTTGAATTAAATATTTGATTAAAGGAATAATATAGGCAAATAAGTATATGTTTATAACATCTCACTTTACCTCATGTGAAAACTATCTTTACAAAAGATGACAAATAAGTAAAACATGATAGATATAAATGCCAAAACCAGCATTTTAGAGCTCACTGTAGGAAATTGATTGAAAATCAATGATTAATTTATCAAAGCCATGAGATACTAACCAAGCATATTACAATAAAAATTTATAATACAAGGTAAAATTTGGAAAGCCTCAGAATTGCAGTGTATAGTATCCAATAACTGATATAAGACTGTCATTCTGTTTTTCTCTTATACTAAACATAAAAAAGTAATACTGGTATTATTAATGCTAGTATCGTAAATGGGAAAAATCTGGTTACATAGAAAATCAATTTTGAAAAATGAATAAGCTCATGGGAATCTTTATCATACAATATAAATATTAAACAAAAATTTATACAAATTTGAATTTATTTTTCTAAGGGTACTAGTACACTATAGGTAAACCAAAATTGTTCAATGATGCAGTCTCAAAAATAGTTAAAATGATATTGCAGGGTAAAAATACCAAATTAAGAGATATTTATGACTTGAAAGTTTCAATATCTTGTTAATTTTTAATAACATCAGGTCAGGTATATAAAATATTTCATAGTATAGTGGGGTTTTGGATATCACCAATTTTTAACATTCAATATTCTTTCCAAAAATATACATGACTGAGACACCCCCACTGTTAAAACAGTTAATCCCCAAATTCATACAAATTGCATGACATTAATATGTTATAAGAAATAAAAACATCAATATAAAAGTATTATCTAACATAAACATATCTAATATGAGAAGTCTTGCATGCTACTGATTTTTTTTTTTAATCAAACAGTGCAAGGAACTCGGAGAAGTAGGCCACCTTCTAAGCACAAGGAGAATTGCATATAGTAGAGCTTTAACTAGCACAGCTTTTCATTCAAGAAGACTGCTTCAAGACTTCATTTAAAATTATCAGGGGCACATTATCTGGGTACACAAGAAGAAGCAATTATTGGTTTAATTAGCCGGCATTCACCACATCGCCCTCTTTCTCTTTGTTCGATTGCCAGGCAATTTTCTACAATCATTAAGCAAGGGAACTATAATTCCACAATGACCTAATCTGCAGTTCCTTTGTATCACATTGGAATATTTTAAAGTTATTTATGACTGTCCTCAATAAGAACTAAGTCCATTGGGCAGAGAACACTTCAGGCTTAAAAATTCAATATCCATTGCCATAGTCTAAATCTTGATTATATTTAATAATTGACTATGTTTTAGTTTGAATAGATATTTGCCATGAAATTAGGTTAATTGAAATGGAATATATATGTTCTCTTTTACAATTTTTTAAAATTCTGTGATTTATATATCTTTTACAACTGTATGTATGTGCGTGTGTATACAAACACACACAACACACACACATGAGTGAAATTGTGGGACTCAACTTTAAAAGTGAACACAACTTTAAAACACAACTTACTGAAAACCAAATATAATTTCTCTAAAATGTTTTTATTAGTTAAACTTTTGCAGGTTGTCAAGTGAAATTTTTTGCACCCAGTGTTAACCATTAACTTAGGTAAATTCCTAAAATTTGTCTTAATTAGAGCTCCCTAGTCCGATACTGAAAAACAACAGCAAGTTAAAAGGCATAAGACCATTTCCCCTGTAAGGCTATATAGTTAATACAGTAGTCTCTGTTTTTCAAGAAAACTAAGTAAAGGATCTAGAAGGAGTAAAAATTGGTACTAAATTAAAAAACCAAAAATAAAAAAAATAGATGTTCATTGTAAAAGTTTTACATAAATGGCACTCGACTCTAAATATTTATTTGACAATTTTTAATATTTACTTTGGAAATATTTCTAAATCTTTTTATGTCTAGCCAACTGTTTTTAAAATGTAAAATAATATTCTATAGATTAGATTTTATATCTGTAGCCTAAATGTGGCATAATTTATTCCATTTCTGCCAGATGATAGATTATTTGAGTTATTTCACTGCTGCACTGAATATATGTATTCCTAATTTTTAGACACAATTTCAATGAATTATTTATAGAATCTTAGTACTTAGAAATAGTCTCATAGTTGCTGAGTATTATTTATGTATTTTTAATTTTTTCCTTTAAATCCTAATTTATAGCATTATCAGAATTTAATTTGGACTTTGTTATTTTTAATTTACAACATTGATTAAAATTAAATAATTTTTAAGATGCTTGAAAAAATATGTATTTTCGGTTTGCTGAGTAGTACTTAATACATGGGGTCAGGCTGGTTAATTTTGAATGCAGTATGTAGGTTTAAAATTATTCACATATTTTATGTTCTCATTCACTTTCAATCTATGCAATATGTTCATTTAAAAAAATTTTTAAAATCCCTATGATGTTGGATTCATTCATTTCCCTTACATTCTGGAGAGCCATTTATTTTATTAATACTCTGTCATTTCTTATTTGATCATTTTTACTATTAGATTTGGCACTTGTAAATAGTATATAGTTTTTTATTTTGTTTTGTTTCTTGTTTTAATCCTAAGAATTTTTATAACTAATGCATTAAGAATTTTTTCTTATTTCTACCATCTCATTTTATGTGTCCTACTTGGCAAAA
Source organism: Avahi laniger (assembly GCA_963575035.1). Classification (NCBI taxonomy): domain Eukaryota; kingdom Metazoa; phylum Chordata; class Mammalia; order Primates; family Indriidae; genus Avahi; species Avahi laniger. Next base: position 63,417 of record CAUYSK010028297.1, on the reverse strand, counting down.
CTTCTTGATCACTTTCCTTCCCTTTTATCCTTTTATTCCTCCCTTCCTTTCTTCCTTTTTTACTTTGTTTTCCCACCATATTTTAAGATAAAATGGGTTTTCTTCCTTCCCAATTTTATTTATTCAATAGCTGTATGTCTCACTTGGTATCTTCTAATTGTCATCAAATTTTCATTACTCATATTTGGAAAAAATAGATTTGTATCTAGTGTCAATAATTAACATTGAGAACTAAGGTCTTTGAAAATATTTTTCTATTGTCTCCTAGTTTCCAGAGTTATAAAGAAAACATTGCATAACTCTTATTTCAGTGTTAATGTAATCTTTTAGAAGTTTAGATTCTTTCCTGTACTATGGACATGTAACGACAGACATTATAGAATTTTTGTAAAAATGGAGATAAAAACTTGTGCTTTGGTTAATATTTTAAACAATGATATTTCTTTTATTATACATTTCTTTTTTTAAATTAGTGGTTTTATTTTATGATTATAGAGTTATAGATGTTATTATTTTTCTAATAGAGTTTAGGACTATAATATTTGTATGCTAAAATTGAGCTTCACTGTTCAAAATCAAACATTTCAGTATCTTTTTTCTATTTTACAAGACAAGTTCATGCAAAAAAAAAGACTAGGCTGGGCGCGATGGCTCATGCCTGTAATCCTAGCTCTCTGGGAGGCCGAAGCGGGCGGATTGTTTGAGCTCAGGAGTTCGAAACCAGCCTGAGCAAGAGCGAGACCCCGTCTCTACTAAAAATACAAAAAAATTAATCGAACAACTAAAAATATATATATATAAAATAAGCCGGGCATGGTGGCACATACCTGTAGTCCCAGCTACTCGGGAGGCTGAGGCAGAAGGATCGCTTGAGCCAGGAGTTTGAGGTTGCTGTGAGCTAGACTGACGCCATGGCACTCTAGCCCGGGCAACACAGTGAGACTCTGTCTCAAAAAAAAAAAAAAGACTGATATTCTACTGATTTTTTATAAGGATGATAACATAAAAATTATGAAGTTTTTAAGAGATTAAATCAGCTAATTTGTATATACATACATAGTGTAATATCTGGCACACAATGTATATTTGAAAAAACAATATAGTAATATTCATTATCATATTATTTGAAATTTTGTTTTAAAATATGCTTTGGTCAAATTTCTAAGTTGTAGATATTTCTAGATATAGGAGAATATTTGTTGTTGAATTCTCTGAAACCATGAAATGTGTTAATGGTAGACTTTTGAACAAAACCAACATGGTGAGAGGCACATATAATATTCTAGATGCGGATGTTTCTCCTAAATAACACATGAATGGGAAAGAGAGATGAAGCATCCAAATGAGGAGAGGCATGAGATGGAAATAGTAGGTCTTCTTACATCCAGACAACCACATGTTCTTTATCTTGTTTTCATGTTGGTACATGACAAAGTAATGTTCTGGGACTGGGACATGAAATGTTGCTGTTCACTGGATCTGGAGATGAAGGGTACCTTTTACAGCAGGAGTTAAGGAAGATAAAATGTTTTGCCATTGGAGAGAGAGGCATGTTCCCACTGGACAGCATGCTAAGATACTTAAAGCAAACAAAAATCCCCCAACTGAGAAGCCTAGCTTGAGAATGTAATATTCTAGCCTGCATGACACTTGGATACAAAAATGGTTAAAATTTAACATCTCAGACCGCAATTGCTCAGGAGAATTTAATGGTGCTACACATGAATGAGAACATTTCAAAATTATAATATCTTTATTGCAATTATTTTAATTAAATGCCCATGATTTAAAATTATTTTTTAATTTTTCACTTATTCATGTTGAGCCTTTTGTTGTGCATTTATTTATTAACCATATGCCAACTATCACACTGCACACTCCTGGGAATCCAGTTATTAAAATCTCATCTTTAATATACACTAGATATATAAAAATTAAAAGTTAGCTTTTTTTGGTGACTCAGTGTTTCTTTCTTTAGGGAAAATAAGATCCTAAGGATTATAGTGAAACTAAATGAGGTAAGTTGGTCTAATTTTATTTTTGGCACATAATTGGTTCCTAATACAAGTTTCTATAGTACAGTTCCCATTCACAACTAAAATCTAAGTATCATTACAATATGCACAACAAATATGATTAGGCAGTCATTACTCAAATGCATGCATACTTGAAATTATTTTATTTTCTTAGATACATCTGTCTTTCTTGGCATTGAACCAACCTGCATTTTCCTGGTGTAGTCATCTTCTCGTTTGCCAGTTCTAGTACATGCTGTCAGTGTCCCATCTGGAACCTTAGCGCTTCAATCCCTGACTTCCAAATGTCTGCTGCATCTCTTTACCTGTGGGCACGTTGACCTCTAGATCCCTTTTAAAATCCCTGCAGCATATAATCTTTACCACCCTTACACATACAAATTCAGACAGAACCAATGGGAGTCAATGTATAAAGTCCCCAGTTCTCTCACTGCTCAGGTAGGATAATTCTGACACGTGCTCCTCATTGTCCCCAGTGAGACTGGACTCCAGCAGTCCCCAGTGACTGGACTCCAGCAGTCCCCAGTAGCTATCGATAATAGACCCTTCTCACTTCTTCAATCTTCTCTTCTCACCTCTCAAATAAATTGTTTGCACTGAATTTTTGTCTCAAGGATTGCTTCTGGTGAAAGTCATTTCCTCGATAGAGACAAGTGATTGTAAAGCTTCACCAGGAATTAAAATTCCATTTGCTGCCAAGCGTTCCAATGGCTCAGTTATTTCAATATGAAAACTTTCTTTTCAAGCTTCTTTAACTTCCTCCCAAACCCATCTCCTGCCCTGCTTCTTTGGAAAGGGTGTGACTTTGCCTGGAAGTAGGCATGAAAATGAAGAGTCTGATTACCTGACTTCAGGCTGATAAAGACACATAATGCAGGACCAGTCTGTGGTTTCAGCCTGATTTAGAGCCAGTCAGGTGGGCTCGACATGGCATATGTGTGACATGTTCAGCATTATCCAACAGTACTCTTATGCAACTGGCTCTTCATTGCTGAAGACTCCAGAGTGGCAATTGTGTCTTCCTCTGTCTCCTACCTGCAGCACACTAGCATAGGACACATCCCCGCCTGTCTACTGAACTGCTGCCATTTCTGTCCAGCATGAACTGCAAGGGTCCCTCAAGGAGTCTCAGGGAATAGAGGTGGCCTTTTTTGCCCCCTCTCAGTGCCTATGGTTACCATTTAGTCTGTGCTCAGTGATCCACAACCTTTTTGGAACCAGGGACCGGTTTCATGGAAGACAATTTTTCCAAGTACCGGACCAGGGCAGGGAGGCAGATCCGGGAGGTGGCAGAGCTCTGTAGCCTGGTTGCTAACAAGCCACAGACCGGTACCAGTTGGTGGCCGGGTGGGTTGGGGAACACAGTGCTAGATAATCCGGTAAGTCTTTCAACTCCAGATATTTCCACATGAGAAGATACAGAAACTAGACCTTTTTTGTTTTGTTTCGTGTGTTCAGTAAAACGCCAAACTGCAAAGGACACATGCATCCCCCCCTACTTTCAAAGCCAATTCCAAGAGAACACTGTGAGGCACTGAGTGTGTTTGGGGGCGAGGGGCGGGTGGTGATGGTTACAATTCTGCTTTCTCAGTAGGTGACCTCTATCCGCTTCCCTATATTTGTTTTCTTGACATTGACAACTTTGTGTAGATTGCGACACAGAATCTGTTGGAACAGCCTCTTAGAAGCTCCAGATTGCAATATCTTAAGCCGCAGCCAGGGCTGCTATTAATTTAGAATGTGAGGTGAAGAGCATTTTTAGTGCTATTCCTTGCAAATCTCTGTTATTCTATAAATCTCTTAAATCATTTTTGTCAAAAAGGAAAGGTGTTTTATATATAATATATAAAATTTATATGTATATAAAATGTGTATATATAACATATGCATCAAAATATATTACTTTATTTAAAAGATTTTATATACATTATATATAGTATTATTTACTTACCTGTATAAAGTAAGAAACAATTGAAAGTCAGTTTACTAGTAATGTATAAAATACTATCAATGAATTAACTGATCATAGGCATGATCAAAGTGAGATCAGGGACAAGAGGTTAATGTACGCATTTTAATATCTTTTTTAGACACTGCCCATTATGCTACACAAGACCCTTGTCCCCATCCCCTCTCCCACATCACCTTCCACAATTCTTCATGGATAGCACACTCTAGCGACATGATTGTTTTTGTTATTGAAAAGAACCTGATTCCTACATCCTTTGCACAAACAATTCTCTATGCACAATTCTGAGCTTCCTTCTAACCGTATCTCTTTTCTAACAGGTCTACATAACTTTTCAACAGTCATATCTTTCTCATTTATTAAATCTTTGCCTAAATATTGCCCATCACCAGACAATATCATCTCATATCAATTATTTCACAGAACTCATAATAATCACATGTTGTATATTTATTTTCTTATTTATTATATTTATTTTCTCATGAGATTATAAATTCCACTTACTGAAGTCCTAATGCCTAGAATAACATTTGACACAATAAATATTTCATAAAGAGAAAAAATTACAAATGAAGAAAACTTAAGCTAAAAGCTTGTAGAATTGGTTGCCCTAAGTTTCTTCATTAGAATCACACAAGGTTATAATTGTTTTGCTTTGTTTGCCACTATCAGAAGGCATAAAAAGATTAGAGCTTAAACATATTAACTTTCTTAAAGAAATATATAATGGAAGCAACATAACTTATGTAATTTTAAATAAAAAACTAAAAAGTTAAATAGAAATTTAAACTTTTCACTAGACCCATTATTGGAAAAAAAAACTTATAATTCAAAATCCTATGTAGTATTAATTGAAGTTGATTATTAAAATCCTAATATTTTGTAATGATCTTGAAATGTCTATAAAATATAAATATTTATTTTTCAAAATGTCTAAATAACTAATTCTTATTAAGTAGGGGTAATAATTCTCTCAAATATATAAACTCAGCTTTAATGCTAAGCCTTGAGAAAAAATAAGTTTGCTTAATTTTCTGGCCTACTAAAGTAAAACTAATTTGTTGAAATTAAGCCAACTCTAGCTCTAAGCATTTCATGCTATTACTTAGAAAATAACTGAATGTAATGAATTTTACTTGAACAACTTATTGTGTGTGAAGAAATTTACGGTGCATCTAAATTTATCAGGAATAGAAATAAATTTTCCTCTTTTTCCTCCAAGAGTATATAATGTTTAATGGTGGATAAAACACTGAATTTCATTCATATTTATTGATTTTTGTCATATATCAGAAGGAGACATTTATCTATCATATAACATGTAGAAACAAATAAACATATCTCCGAAAGTAAAACCAGAGATAAAATAAAAATGATTTCCTGGAAACTAGTGTCCTTTTCACTCTTCTCATCTATTCATTCATTCAACAGATGTTTATTGGACACTGTTAATCATCTGACACTCTTCTAGGGCCTGGGACACAGCAGTGAACAAAACAAACAAAAATTTCTCACGGACATCATAATTTAGAGGGAACATTGAATAGATACATAGTGTTTAGATAGCTATAAATAGTTATAAATAGTTATAGATAGTTATAAATAGTTTAGATAGTTATCAATAGTAAGGAGAAATAATAAAGGAAGGAAGAGATGACTTAGGAAGATGAAATTATAGATAGGGTAATTATGAAAATGCCAAACACATGGACTTATCATGCTTTCAGATTGCACTTGTCTAGGCTGCAATTGAAAACATTTAAGTATTGATACTAAACTTGAGTACCTCTCAGATCATATGAGTAGATAGTAATGACAGTGGCTTTCATTATTATTAAGTATAAGACAATACAGTTAGAAAAAAAGCATTTATGTAATAGTTTTATGATTGTGGTTTCTGTCTTTCAATTATAATTTAACAGCAGGCATTCAGAATATTAGAAACTTACAAAAATGACTACATCCCCAACCAGTGCAGCATTCCCAAAGGATGTTGTGATGGCTGATTTTAGGTATCAGAGTGACCCGGATAAATGCTAAAGCATTATTCCTGGATATGCTGTGATGGTATTTCCAGAAGAGATTGGTGTTTCAGTCAGCAGACTGAGTAAGGAAGATCCACCCTCACCACTATGGGTGGGATGGGCATCACCCAATTCCTCAAGGGCCCAGATAGAACAAAAAGGCAGAGTAAAAGTGAATTTGTACTCTCTTCTGGAGCTGTGACATTTGTCTTCTTCTGTCCTTAGACATCCAAACTCCAGGTTCTCAGGCATTCAGACTCAAATTTATACCAATATCCTCTGTGGTTCTCAGGCCTTTGGACTTAGGCTAAATTACACCACCAGCTTTCCTGGTACTCAAGCCTGCAGAGACCAGGTGCTTATCATACATGAATTTGTGAGCCAATTCCCATAATAAAGCTCTTTGTTATCTATCTGTCTATCTATATCTATCTAATCTGTCTATTTTCTATCTATCCTATTGATTCTGTTTCTCTGAAGAACCTTGACAAATCCATAGTTTTATGGAATACCAGTATCTCACGAGTCTCTAGAAGTTTTGTGATTAAAACAGTGCTACGGACTGAATTTTTGTGCCCTTTCAAAATTCATATGTTGAAATTCTAATCCCCAATATGACGATATTAAGAGGTGGGGCCTTCGGTGCAAAGTCATGACAGTGGAGCCCTCATTAATGGAATTTGTGCCCTTATAAAAAAGAAAACAAGATAACTTGCATCCTTTCTGTGCTGCTAACCATTAGAGAATAAAATGAGAAGATGAGACAGCTGTATGCAGGCCAGAAAGAGGGCCCTCACCAAGAACTGAATCTGCTGGCATCTTGATCTTGATTCCAGAACTGTGAGAGATACATGATTTTTGTTTAAGCCATCTAGTCTATAGAAATTTGTTATAGCAGATGGAACCAAGACAAACTCTATGGAATTAATAATTTTCTTTTATAATTTACATATATATGCTAGAAAAAGTATTTAATTAAGCCATCTGCATATGTGAAAATATTTTTTTTAATTGCTACATGAAATGATTAATCATCAAGTAGCTATCCCATTCTAAGTGGCCTCTTTAATAATTAGCTTTAAGTATTAAAGGACTTTGTCTAAAAACATCAATGCACTATTTTATATTATTCAGTCTGTGCTGTACATTAAACAGCATTGTGCCTTATAAACTAAATTTTGATAATTTCTTGCAACAACTGTCAATTATTTTTTCTGTTTTAAGCCCCAGTTTTTAGCACCGTGCTTTGCTTATCTTGAAGGTTTTATTACTGAAGTGTAATTTGAAAGGGACGAAAATTCACAAAAACAATGGAGTTTAATAAGAATTCTATTAAATATGAAAGTATAACTTGATTCTAACCAATTAGTTCTTTTACATATGAAATATTTCTATACTTTTAATTGGTGGACATCAAGAAAAAGATAGTAGAGTTGGACAGTCCACTAAAGTGATGAGGGGGTGAAAACTGAAGACTTAAAGACTGTTTGTTAAAAGAAAAAGGCTTTAATTATTGTGTTTCCAATAGCCTTTAAATCTATTTTCTCCATTAACTTTTATCAACTAATCCCTAAATATATATTTGTATTCTCCATAGTTTCTTACACTGAAAATTACTGATTCAAATTTATAATTAATACATTTGAATCACAAACTTACAGCTGAAATAACAAGGCACAAAATATAACACAAAGCTAGAAGATGCATCACATTGTACATCTGCATGTGATCAAGAATATTTAGAAGCATAGAGACCCAGAACAAGTATTTCTCATGTCCTCTACCACATTTTTTTTCTAGAAAAGGCACTTTTTCCTGCTGGATTATAAAAGAAGGAACTACAGAAGTGCAGAAGGTATATAGAAAATTTATCTGTCTATTTAAATATCTATGCCTAGTACATTAATATAAAAATATAGTTATGATACTGTTTGAGTAAAAATATTTAAATTTATATACCATTTTAGAATCAGAGAAGTAATTTAATACAGAATATTTTCTTTAATTCTCATAAAATATTTTGCTGTAATAAGAGGAAGTCTATTCTGACTTGATCTAACTTATACAGTTCATAAATGGCAAGTAGTGGTGAATTCTTGGTCCATATACACATGCTTAACTTGAGTCTTTCACCTATTTTTCCAATTAGATTGAAGCTTTGATCTTGGTACCTGAAAGCCTAATCATACCACTCGTTAACATGATCAAAATAAGCTCTCTTAGAGTTGTTTACTCTTATTTTACAACCGAGTCCTTGGCATAGAAATCTCTACCTTTAGAAAAGTGCTACTTAATTAAAATACTTGGTGATATATCACCTTCCTATAGTATATAATAAGAATAAATAAAAGTTATTTAATTATACAATCATAAAACCTCAGGGTTTGATGGACACAAAGGTCATCTCGTCCAATCATCCAGTAAAACTTAAGACATGTGCAAGTAAATCCAAGTTATATTAACATACCTGGCCTTTTATTTAAGAAATAGCATGCTTTTATTTGACAAGAAACTGTTTAACCTTTACCAGAAGAAGTAGATGGCTTTAGAAAAATATTTGTCATAAATTGAATTAAAATAGCTTCAGGAAGAAAGATTAGTATTTAAAAGTAATATATTAAATGAAACATTTATCATTTATTGATTATATTTGGGAAACTGTTTGGCTGTTGGACTCTCATCTTATACATGCAAAATTCACCCTTGCTTTTCTCCTGACATTTGCTCTCCAATGATACATGTCAGAGTGAGGTCTGAGCCTGCTGTGGATCTTAAACATGGCATCAATAGATGGGTGAAGTACATAAAATGCACTGAAAGTCTCTCTTATCCAGTTTGTTTCTATCTTATTTCCCTGTAAACATATTTAAAGTTGCACAATAATTTGAAATGTTTTCTGCCTCTTCATCTAATTCACTCTGTTTTTTATTTTCCTTAAGACATTAACATCACACCCTCTCTTAACTTTCAAGGCTGACAGCTCCCTAAGTTAATAAGCTGATCTGAGGCACCATGCTAAATGGAAAAGGATTAGCTTATTACTCTTTCCTTTTGTCTTATTTCATTTATATGCTTTTAAAGATAAGATTCTATATTGTTTGTTATTTCCACTCTTTAAGTTAAAAAAATGCTCAGAAGTTTAGTTGGGAATTGGATAATACTTAGGTTTGGCACATCCATCTAAACTTTTTAAAATCACATCACATAGGTAACTTTCCCCTATTCCTTTGTTGTCGTCATTTCAACATAGGTTTTATCAGAACATATAGCTCTATCAGGTAATAGACAAGTGGGCCAACTATGATTAAGAAAAATGATTAAATACTTCTTAATCCTGCTTCCTTCCATGCATAGTCTTTTGCTTAAGAAAATATTCAAAATAACATATTCTATCCAGCCTTTATCTTTATTCAAAGTTACTGATATGGTATGAAATGTTAAGCATTTAGATTCATTGTGGCATTCAACAATTACTGGGTGTAATTTTGAAATTATTTTGAAAGCTTGCTTCTTATTTTAATGATGCTGTTAGAGGCTTTGAGAGTCACTAGGTTTTTATGGTGATAACTTGACTAATTTCAGAGGTTTATACACTTTTCAGTATGATCTAAATTTATATTAACACTGTACAGATAATGTCACTGTTATTCAGTTTATATAGTAGCCTTTGCAAAAGGAGTGACTTAGATTTAATTTATTATATTTCTGATTAGAAAGGGTATGTATACAATGTATAAATTTGTATGAATTAGTGGGTGATGATTTAAGTTCTAAAGAAACCTTATTGAATTTGCTATGTATAGCACTTAATTCAATATTTGATATAGAAAGTAATAGAGATTTCAGTAGTTAACATATTCATGAGAGTAGATATTCATGAGTGGATAATTGATGTGTATATCTCAGTAATAAAACAGCATTAAAATAGAAAATCATTTTCAGAGAAAATAATCACTTTATATTATACCTTTCATTATAGATATATTTTGATATCTCCACAATATTTGTTACAGAATTTTACATATAATTAAGACTTCAGGGATTTAGTTCAATCTGAAGTATTATATTATGTTCCTCAGACATCACTTTTTAAAGAGATATCTAAGAAAAGCACTTGATAGCAATAGAAACAAAGAATTTTTTTCAGAGTAATGTATACTAGTCATTTTTTTCATTTTGGAGAACAAGAATTACTTCTAGAATAAAACTTAATTCTAAAATAAGTAATAATCCAGCCACCTTTGTTACTGAGATTCCTAATTTCACACCCTCTGATTTTGAAATTCCTTGACTGGTTCTCTTCTGCCCTCAGTCAGGTCAAAAAGTGTCTATGTGTTACTTCCTGCCAAATTGTTTGATGATAATTGAAGCCTATGCTAATGATTACAGAAGATTCTGCCTCCAGTTGGAAAAATTGAGCTGTAGGTATTTAAAATAAAACAAGCACCACATATACTCACCATCAAATTGGTACTAATTGATTAACACTAATGTCCACACAGGGGAAGTAACATTCATCAGGTGTCAGGCAGCTGGGAGGAGGAGGAGGAGATGGGTACACTCACACCTAATAGGTGCGGTGTGCGCTGTCTGGGGGATGGGCACACTCCAAGGTCTCACTCGGGCAGTGCAAAGGCAATAAATATAATCTAAACGTTTGTACTCCTGTGATATTCTGAAGTAAAAGAAAATATATATATATATATTAGAACATAAATAAATAAATAAGTAAAATAATTTGAAAGAGAGAAAGAGAACAAAAAATAACCATTAATGTCCCTTACCCATTATATAACACAAATTAGAAACTAGATGCAATTTATGCAATGTATTAGACAGCTTTACTTTTCTCAAAAATTTATAAATTACTAAATAAATGAAAATATTCTGAAACTGATCATAACCTGCTATTAAGACATTCTTAAAATAGATAGTACCCTGCTGGCTCTCATGGGCACCAACATATTTTCCGGAATTCAGAGTAAGAGATTTAGTTGAACCGCTAATTGCATACACGAAACTAGGTCATATAATTTACCATTGAATTAACTGTGCAAATACAAATGAATGTGTTAGATTTTGTATTTTAGCAAGTTAGCATCTTGGTTATGATAGTTTGTACTTTTTAAAAGAATAGTTTATATTTACTTCAAAGAAAGTTTTGCCAAAAAATTAAAATTAAAATTATTTTTCAATCAAAAGTCTAAAAGGTATTTTTCCACATACACAATTTATAGCCTTCCCTTTTCATTTTGAAAATAATGCAAATTTAGATTTGAAGCTTAAAGCTAAGTTTCAGTCAGTATGGAAAAGTGACCTGTTCAAAATTACTTAAAGCCAAAAATGATATCATTATTATATGCCCATTTTTACCTTCTATTTGAGAAACAAATGCAATGCAATATATGGTAGAAGACACATTAACAAAACAAAACAAAACAAAAGTCAGAATTATAGAAAATCTATACTATGTGCTCTAAAAGCCATGTTCTGTAAGTACTCTATTTCCACAGAAATAAGGTTTGGTCAATTTGCCTTTGCATAGAAATATTCTACTGTTGAATTATCATGCTATTCTGAATAATGCCACAGGATTCTACTAAGTGAGGTATCTCAAGAATGGAAAGACAAGAACCACATGCAGTCACCATCAAATTGGTATTAACTGATCAACACATAAGTGCACATATGAGACTAACATCTATTGGATGTTGGGCAGGGGAGAGGGGGGAGGAGGGAGGAGGGGACGGGTATATGCATACACAAAGAGTGCAATGCGCACCACGCAATAGGATGGACAGACATATTTGAAACCTGGACTGGGGGGGGAGCAAGGGCAACACACGTAACCTAAACATCTGTACCCCCATATTATGCTGAAATAAAACAAAAACAAACAAACAAAAAAAACGTATGTTATATATACCATAAGCCTCTGCAACTCAGCAGGTCCAGTGCTGAAATTCACATCCTACTTGTGGCCAACCCCTGCTCCTATGTGTCCTGTCTATTCAGGGGACAAACACCTGTGATCATCTTTTGTTTGTGAGACTTCATTGTTTCCTCTCCTTCAGAAAGCACATCACATACCTGTTGATTTTAGCTCCTTGATATTTACCCATGGGTAAAAATCATCAGTAAGTATTTCTAAGACCCTGACAATTTTTTTTTCTTATTATTAATTTTAAAACAGGCACTGAATAACCTAAAGATAGCTAGAATCACAAAGAGAATTGCTGGGCTGCGGCCATGCCTGGAACAAGAACAGAGAAAATTAGGGTCCATTGTCGGCACATGTGTAGAATAAGTGATGGCTGGTCTCTGGCCTCACATCTAAGCTGTTCCTCTTCTTAGCCCCCCAGATCCCTCCACTGCCCATTAACATAAGGGAAACAAATTTCATTTGGCAACTACAAATTATTTTGTCTACATTTGTTGGCAAAATGATTTGTAGTCAAATATAGACAACCAGCATTATCTGCATTTTCAAAGAATACTTCAGAATCATGAACACAAAAAAAATGATTCCTATTGTCTCATGAATAGTGGAACTAGATAATACATTAATTTAGAAAGTAAAATTTTCTTAGACTTCCTCATGTTCTAATTGAAAGATAGCTAATATCATGTTAGAATGTACTTTGCTTTGATTAAAGCAATGTTCTTTGGGCAGAAAATTCAGTATATTGTATTAATACAAATCATAGTGGGGATGAGGAGAGGTTACTGAGGGATGAATTTGAATATACAGCCAAAAGGAAGGGGCTGTAGGCCAAACAATGGTTTGGTATTTGTTCCAAGTGCAATGAGAAGCCTCTGAGATATTTTTTAGCTGTATTATAATATAATTCTACTTGCTCTGTGTATTATATTTTTATAAAAGCAAGACAAAAGACAAGGAGGAACATATGATAGTGTCTAAAAATAGGTAGCCATAGACAAGGAGGGAAATGAAAAATTTGGAAACATGTTTTAAACCATCAGGTTTTTTGACGGATTGAATATGATTGGAAAGGAAAAAGAAAGGGCCAAAAATGTCTCCTAGGTTCTTTGCTTGAGCAAGTGGGTGGATAATAGAACCAACTTTATGAAATGGCAAAGCCTGGAGAAAAAACAGAATTTGAAGAAGTATCAAGAGATCTGATTTAGCCATGTTAAGCTGTAGATGCCTATTAGATAGCTAAACGAAGCTATCTAGTAAGCAGTTATTCATATGCATCTGAAGCTCCATTAGTCATATTTTCTAGCAGGAGTACCCTAGCCTGTTTCACCATATTTATATGAATAAGAACCAGGTTTTTCCTCTGGGATGACATAGCTCTTCCAAGAAAAAGACCAAAAACCAGACATTGCATCATGGTGTATATTTCAGGAACCATTCTGCTGGGCACAAACTACATAGTCACACCTGACTATTCTGATTCCTTATCTTCCTGCTTATATAACTTTGGCAATAAATCAAGAGAAAAGAAAATAATCAGTTCTAAGGGGCATACTTCAAGTTGTATTTCTGTAATGTTTCTGAGAAATGTTAGAAGGGCATCAACAAAGATTTCCAAATCATAGGTGTGTTCTACATCAGTCCTCTCTGAATTTCACCTCTGGCCATTTTTAGTATAGGTCTTGGTAAAGAAAACATATTTTTCGGCTGAGCCAGGTTCCTGGTCCTGTTGGTCACACTGGGAAATTGAAGTGGCAAAAAAGGGAAGGGGCAAGATGCTTAAGACTTAGAGGACCTTAGGGAAGAATGGTTGGTGAAGTTGTGAAGGAAGTATAATAGAGAAATTTTAAAGAAAGAGTAAAGGAAAAAATGGTAGAGTAAAGAAAAGATTCCATCCAAGTTGAGATAAAGGGTTTAATATTTTGGCCTCTGGAGATTACTTGGTAATCATTATGTAGGAAATTCCATTGCTATGATATGTAATTATTGCTTACTATGGGATGAAGTTCTGGAGAGTTGCCGATGGGGGAAAAAAAGTCAATTTGGAGGAACTTTTGGCAGCAGGGGAAATTATATAACATACGTTGCCAGGGTTTTCGACTATGGGTAGGAATAATGTCCAGTTCCAAATTGTGGACCTCCAAGCCAGAAATTCTGAAAGGATGACCCTCACCCTATGTTAATTGCAAATTAACATATCTGTGGCAGAGGGAAGTCCCTACTTCTTCAATATCCCCCATTAGCTACAGTGCAGCCAGAATTTATGCTTCTGGGTAGAATGTTGCCAGCATTCTGCCAAGGGAGTATCTGGGTTGCCAATTGGCCAGTAATGTCACAATACAACTCACTTTTAGTTAATAGAAATGCTGAGGGAAGAGTGCTTTCTCTCGATTTCAGTAATGCTGTATGCTGCACTCATGAATTTTATGCAAGAAGAATCTCACCTGGATATTGGTAAGATTTCATAATTCTTAAATGCAATGATCATGCCAAAGAATGTGAGTAGCAACTCAATAGTTTTTCAGGAAAATTGAGTAACAGTCCATTACACATTGAACTTAGAAAAACAATTACATTCCAATGGTTCAGAGCAAAAAGGAGCCAAAGACAAGAGTAATATGCACCATCCAGATCCTGTTATCTACAGTGAGGGGACAATAATAGCTTTTATAAATGCTGAGGGCCAGTGTTTCCTGCTATTGGGATCACTTTGAGCTTTATTCTCCAGCTTGTGCACAGACTTCCTGCCCTATCATCCTCAAATTGTTATGTTCCTATGATGTTTTATATTGTCTCACTATTGCTCTCTAAGATTTTAGTGCCAAATTCTTGACATGGGATTCACAGTTAAATGAACCAAAATATAAAGTCATTACTTTCTGCCTTTTTGTCTCTGGTGGCTTGTGTAACACTGTGTTTTTCTGTTTGATGTTTGCAATAGAAATATTAGATGTCAAAAGAAAAAAAAAGATGGGAATGATGCTGAAAAGTTCTCTGTAGGGGATACAAGATTTAAAACTGAAATTTTTAACGGTGACTTTTTCTGTGAATCAGGGAATAGAAAAAAGCAATAACAGAGCTTAAGAAATTTCGATACAGCACCCTTTTTTATTAAAAGGTTTTATTATTCTAAAAATTATTTTGCATAGGCATATGACTTTAATGTGTGCTTTTGAAAAATTGAACACAGCAATAACTCCCCTGGAACTCTTCTTATTCCTCAAATGTGTGTGAATATATTCTGTATAATATATGGTCAGGTTCAGATATATGTCTGATAGGTACATCCAAGATCATCTAACAGAAGTTGTTTTGTTTTTCTTTTTAATTTGATGATTTAGCAAATTTAAAACTGGAAGAAATATTATACATGCCTAATATTTCACAGTTCAGTGAAAGCAGAACAGGAAGTACTTACCTCCAAGGACAATATTTTCCTAACAACCCATTTCAGAAAGACATTTGATAAAATCACTCACTGCCATTATAAGGCAGATAGAGAAATAAATGTTAGATCAGAGTACTAATAAGTGGAACCACAGTTTGATTTTAAGTTACTATTGTAACAGTCTTACAGTTTTTAAGGTCTGTCTTGAAGGAGACGGATTATCTCTCCTTTGTATGATTTCAGAGCATGTTACCATGTTACAAGGACCAAAGAGTAGAAGTCAAATGATATAGTTTGATTGGTTTTAAAATGTAATGGAGTTTCTTAAGAGGTAGTGAATTTCCCATCACTAGTCATATTCAACCAAAGAGATAAAAACCTATATCTGATAGGGGTTGGAAAAATTGAATGTAACAGTTCTCAAAATGTTTGGTGTTATGATCCCCCCTTTATATACTTAAAAAATTACTGAGGATTCGAAAAAAGCATTTGTTTATGTGTATTATATCTATTAATAAAATGAAACTAAGAAATTTCAAAAAGTTATTTATTCATTTAAAAATAACAGTCAGTCTATTCCATCTTAACATCAATAACTTAGTTTTGTGCGATTATCTATTTTTCAATAAAAGTAAGAAAAGGGTCATATTTTATGGTTGTTTGATTTACTAGAAGAGAGCTGATTCTCATATCTTCTTCCCATTCGGTCAGTTCAGGTATATGTTATAATTTGAGATGTTAAAAAAAATCTGCTGTTACACAGTTATGTAGTTTGAAGGGAGGGATGATATTTTCATTGCCTTTTCAGATCATTGTAGATATGTAGATATAGGGAAACTCAATAAGTGTAAGGTTTTAAAGGTCAATTGCAATGTGGAATCTGAAACCATGCCAATGAGCTTTTCATATCTGTTACATTGCAAGGCATTGCCTTAACTTGCACTTTGATCTTTTACCCATGCACGATCTTGTAACATCATATATTAGTCATTTGCAAAATATTGGCTCACCGGGTTATGCAGATCTTCCAAATATTGACAAATTTTATTATATAATATTAAAAAATCACATTTGCTAATGCCATCACTCATCCAATCAGAAACATTTTTTAAGTATTGGAAATCTGTCAAGTTCACTATGAGGGATACAGATCTTCCAAAATTCTGATTTTCGCATTGAAAGATCAAATTTTACAATAGGTTACAAATAATGTTAGTTTTTTTTTTTTTTTTGAAAGTGACAGTCTCACTTGGTTCTTTTTTTCAGAAAATGCCTGCCAAATAGCCATGTCTGAAAAAATGTAATTTGTATGTCAGTCATTTTGTCAAATAAACATGGTGTTCTGTGAAAAAAACAAAATAAAAACTAGTCCAGCTCAACTAAACTATGTAAGTATTTTTCCTAAGAAATAGCTATTGTGCTTCCTTATGTAGAAAAACCACTTCTTTTGTATTTTACATTTCATAACATAGAATATTAGAAAAGATGTATGTTCAAAGGATAAAATTTAATTAAATCAATAATTTTTACTGTTTCTTCAAGGACATAAAGCAGGTAATGTTTTTGCTACCAGTGTGTGGACTTGAAAAACAGTGACTACTAATTTTGTTTGTGCCACTGCCTTGATGCCTGCTAACACATTGTCGGTTTTACCCACCACTGCTTTTGCATCATCAGTGAAAATATCAACACAATGAAAAAGGCAAAGAGTGTCTTAGTATCATTATGGATATAGTTTTAACCTCTGGAAATCTCTGACAGGGTCTGTGGTACTTCCAGTGTTTCATGAATCATGTTTTGAGAACCCCTGGTCTAGTGATTAATAGTACAAAGTCTAGATTTATATTACTTTGATTTGAATTCTGGCTACACTAACAAGTCATATGAACTTGGACAAGTTACACAACATTTGTAAGCTTATTTCTTTTTTTTTTTTTATTTCAGCATATTACAGGGGTACAAATGTTTAGGTTACGTATATTGCCTTTGCCCCACCCAATTCAGAGCTTCAAGCATGTCCATCCCCCAGACGGTGTGCATCACACCCTTTAGGTGCATACACCCATCCACTCTTGCCTTCCTCACCTGCCCGACACCCAATGAATGTTACTAATGTATATGCACTTAAGTGTTGATCAGTTCATAGCAATTTGATGGTGAGTACATGCGGTGCTTGTTTTTCCATTCTTGTGATAGTTCAATTAGTAGAATGGGCTCCAACTCTATCCACGATAATACAAGAGATGCTAGGTCACCATTGATTCTATGGCTGAGTAGAATTCCATGGTATACATATACCACATTTTATACTCCTGTATTGATGGGCACTTGGGTTGTTTCCACATCTTTGCAATTGTGAATTGTGCTGCTACAAACATTCTAGTTCAGATGTCTTTTTTATAGAATGTCTTTTTTTTCCTTTGGGTAGATGCCCAGTAATGGGATTGCTGGCTCAAATGGTAGTTCTACTTGTAGCTCTTTGAGGTATCTCCATATTACTTTCCACAGAGGTTGTACTGTTTCTTAAAAAAGCAGGAATAATCCTAATAACTATTACATAGGGTAGTTATGAATTTTTAAGTTGAAAATGTTATAAACCAAGAAGCACATTATTGACTATAGTTGGCATATTTTTGTATATTTCACTACTTCGGTGATAATGATTCAGTTATATTGAGAAAGAAAGTTTGTGTGATGATTTGGACCAGTTAGAAATTAGAATAAATTGCAGTAGTTCCTCTGTATCCTGGGGGATTGGTTCAAACCTTTCCCCCAGAACTGTAATCCTTGGATGTTCAAGTCCCTTATATAAAATGGCTTAGTATTTTCACATAGCCTACATGCATACTCCCTTATACTTTAAATCATCTCTAGATTATTTATAATGCCTAATACAATGTAAACACTGTGCAAATAGTTGTTATACTATATAATACAAAATATTTGTATTATAACTTGTTAGGTTTTTTTCCCAATATGTTCAATTCAAGTTTAGTTAAATTTGTGGGTGAGGAATTCACAGATACAGAAGGCCGATTCTACCTTTAAAACACATTGAATGCTGAGGTTCCCTAATTATTTTTGACTTGTAAAAACTACCACCACCACGAAATTTATGATATAGCTTCAGCAAGAGATATTTGGGGGAGAAGACATTAAATCTCCTTCATTCTCAAACAAAATCAACCCAGATAAACACACCAATTGAGTAAAAACAGTAAGCATGGCATTTAAGAGCAGTTTCAAGCCTACCTCTTATAACCAGAATGCTATGTGTAAATGCTTCCTGAATAGCCATTTGATCCAGCAATCCCACTACTGGGTATTTGTCCAAAGGAAAAAAAGACATTCTATGAAAAAGACACCTTCACTTGAATGTTTATAGCAGCGTAATTTACAATTGCAAAGATGTGGAAACAACCCAAGTGCCTATCAATACATGAGTGGATTGATAAAATGTGGCATGTGTATACCATGGAGTACTACTCATCCTTAAAAAAAATGGTAAACTAATACCTCTTGTATTAACTTGCATGGAACTGGAGACCATTCTTCTAAGA
Organism: Avahi laniger; assembly: GCA_963575035.1. Taxonomy (NCBI): domain Eukaryota; kingdom Metazoa; phylum Chordata; class Mammalia; order Primates; family Indriidae; genus Avahi; species Avahi laniger. The sequence continues at coordinate 44,499 of CAUYSK010028297.1, read as the reverse complement.
GAAGTATCACAAGAATGAAAAAATAAGCACCACGTGTACTCACCATTAAATTGGAACTAGTCGATCAACACTCATGTGCACGTATGGAAGTAACATTTATCGGAAATCAATCAGGTGAAATGGGGGAGAAGGAGATGGATAAATTCACACCTAACAGATACAATGCACATTATCTGGGGGATGCGCACACTTATAACTTTGATTCAAATAGTACAAAAGCACTTTATGTAAAAAAAAAAAAAATTTGTACCCCCATGATTGTCTGAAATAATAAATACTTTAAAAAAAGAAAACAAATAAATAAATATGTCAAGTGACATACTTTTGCCTTGTTTCTAACTTTTTGCAGTGGAGCACAGAGGTTAATGGGGGGCTACAAAACTTGAGTACCTGGATTTGACTGTCAGCTGAGCCTCTTACAAGCAGTGTGATTGTAGGCATTTTCCTTAACCACTGTGAATGTCAGTTTCTTTATTTGAAAAATGAGAATAACATTTGCACCTACTTCATGGAGCATGTTTGAGGATTCACATTTGTAGAGTACCTGAAACAGTGCCTGTCACAGAATAGGCATTCAAAAGTGCTCTCAATTTCCTTTTTTGGCAAAGGTACTACTTATCGCTCCTGGCAAAATTTACATGTCTGATGAGCAATGCATGTATTTCACAAAACTGCCCCAGGCTTGGGATTTCAGAGATAAGTGAACGCATTGTATGTCCTCTAAGGCTCTTAAAGTCAACATGTAAAGTTGGCTTTAGACAAATTGTCATTGAACATAGATGACATAACTATATATCAGGTGTGTCAGAGAAAAGAGTGAGATATATATTCAAAGTATTTAACAGACAGTAAATCATGGATACTACTGATCAAGAAAACAAATGCTTGTTCTGCAGTGGAGCAGGGACCCAAATCCTGAGTAGGCATTGCCCTTTCAGTGCTGGGTCACAGGGGATCTAGCCAAGTAAAATAACCACAGCACTTCCTGCGGGCTCGGTATGGCTGCACCCATGCAGATTAGCAACATCTCAGTTCAGAAGAAATGGTAAGCTTGGTTTGATTGGCTCCTGGTTCATTTGTTTTATCCCACCTTTGTACTAAGAAATGAATAATTTCCAGAATGAAGTAAAGAAATGCAGGGGATTGAGCACAGGAGTTCTATTCCTGGCTTACTTATGAACTTGAATAGACTGAGTAAGTTGGAGAACCAACTAAACTTTGTAACTCAGAGTCAAAGTCCCTAGTTCGTTGTCGAGCTGGAACCGTGGGAGTGAGAGGGAAGCACCGTAATTGAAAATGATGATGAGAAAATATCACCATCTTACTCAGCATAATTGTTGCTGGGGTGCCTTTGAGTCATTGCTGCTAACTTCACTTTAGAAAAATGCTTTTACTCCTGTGAGCAGACACTGCAGGAGCCAGTGTATCTGTGGAGGAACCAGCTACACTGAATCCTGTCCTGAAACTCATCAAAAGCCTTGTGAGGTCAGTTACTATTGCAAAATCTCCTAAGCATTGTTCCTCACAGAGGCAGGGAGGTTCAGCTGGGTTTTTTTAATCCCACAAAAAGTCAGAGGCATTGGCATTTAGCAAATCCTCTTCTAATTTTCTCACTGAGAAAATTCAATTGAGACATCATTAAAAGAAAAGAGACCAGCACCATTTGTCAAGTCTGTCTTTGAGTTATCACTGCATTTTAAGTGATGGGCAGAATTATATTTTCTTGCTTCTGGATAAGCTTCTGCAAAAGAGATCACAATTCTTTTAAAGACAGAAACCAAAAAAATTTTATATAATTATATATGTGTGTGAGTGTGTGTGTGTGTGTGTATAACATTGCCTACCTTCTCTCAGCAGTAGATGACCAGTTAAGCAATACCATAGTTTCACACTCAGATATCAGGTTCAATTTGGAAGTCCCCCTGGGGGAAGTTAAAATCATAAATGAAGGATGCCAGTTAAAATGTAGGGTTTTTTTTTTTTTTCCTGAAAAGTGATAGGAAAACAGGCAGAGCAAAAACTACAACAAGCTTTGCAACCAGACAGACAATAGAGTAAATCCAAATTCAATCTTTTGTTATTTTAGGAAAACTATTAAACTCTCAATGTCTGTTCTTTCATCTATAAAATAGGAATACTACTACTTTGCAGGTGTTTGGTAATTAAATATTAAGTTTGTATCGAGAGTCTGACAACTTGAAGGTGTTCCCCGAAACTGATGTCTTCTTGTTTTACATGGACTTGGTCAGGGGCAGTGGCTTTTGTCAACAGCTGCTCGTGTTGGAATCCCAACCCTGCCACAGCCTGGGCGGGTGACATGGGGGAGGGTGCTGTACTTCTCCTAGACTCTGTTTATTCAGATATAACATTAATATAATAATATTCCCTAAGTCAGAGGACCACGTATAATATTGTGCAAAACATGCTTAGCAGAGTTCCCAGGGGAGAACTGCACTCCATCAAGATATCTGATATTTTATAACCGAGGTGAAGATTACCATTGGTGTTTTCTTTGTGTCATGAGTATTTTTTGACAATTTGGCAACTTTCTCATTCTGACCATTTTGTACATTATGTTTGGGAGAATTCAAAGGAAATACCAAACATTTCTCTATAAATTGTACAAAGACATAGATATAGATATATATTTGATTACAGTATAGCCCTGCTCTCAAAACTAAAGGAAAAGATGATAACTAAACCTTAATTCTAACCATTGTCCTTGTTTTATTATGGTGAGACAGTAAAGATAGAGAGCTAGTTTTTTATGTCATAAATTATAAAATCATATCCCCATAGTTTTCTCAACCCTGCCTTCAGTTCTGAGCCTTTCTCTATTTGATTTGAACTTGTCACCTTTTAAAATCACTGGTCCGGCATTTCTTTACCAACTTTTTTCCCCACACAACAAACAGTTGAACTCTCTCTTTTTACTATGTCCAAAGCCCCCACGAACCAAAACTCTTTTGTGCTATATCACATTGGTTTTATTCTTATTTTGAAACAAATAACTTATAAGTTATAAAACTTATAACTTATAACTTATATCAAACTTATAAAAATGTTACATATATAATTTGGAAAAGTTCTATGTACCCTTTAATTAGATACACCAATTTTACTCATATTGCTACATTTGTTTTATAGTCTGTATATATATGTTACATACATACATACATATAAATATAATAAAAATTCTATACATAGTTTGTTTTTAAATAATTTGACAGTAGGTTATATTTATCATGCTTTTGTTCCCCTTGACCCTTAAGCACAATACAGTTATCAAGTTCAGGATTTTTAATATTGACATAAAATCATTATCTAATTTACATTTGATATTATTATCAGTTTTTGAAAAACATGACATGCTTGAAGCTGTGACTTGGGTGGGACAAAAACAATATATGTAACCTAAACATTTGTACTCCCGTAATTTGCTGAAATAAAAAAAAAAGAAAATAATGTGTGTTATAGCTTTTTAAATTTAATTTAATTTTATTTTATTCTAGTATTAAATGTAGTTGAGGATCATGAACACATGTTGCATTTAATTGTCATGCCTCTTTGATCTCTTACATTGATTTTTAATTCTTTACTTTTTGATCTTTTTTGTTAAACTTAAGCATTTTTAGGGCAGGGAATATTTTCGATTTCCTATTATAATTCTCCCATCACCTAGTATGGTGAATAGTACGTAGAATGTACTAAACATATAATATTTATTATGGAAGAATAAATAAATGAACAAAATAAATGAATTAGGAAGATTGCATCAAGAATTTATTTGAACAGATTTGACAGATGATCACTATAACAACAACTACAGCTGTAACCACAAAACCCCACTATTTTTAATTAACATAAATAATAAAAATTCATTTTTTATACTACAGAGAACCCTTGGGATTCTATGAGGAGCCATCTGTGGATATTTGTGAATATTCACAGTTTTTTATATTTTTCTATTTCTCTCATCAATTGTAGATGGGAAGGTGAGTGGAGAACAACACATGGACAAGATAAGTTGAGGACATTTCATGTATCAAGTGTATAACCCATGTTCATCCACAGCATGAGAACTATTTGTTTTTCCTCTCATGAGCTTTTAGAGTAGCTTGTGAAAACCAAAGTTGCAAATGATAAAACTATGTTACAAAGTCTATTTTATTAAGGTTAATTAGAGAAAATAATGTAAAATATATGAGGACATCCCAAAGTGTGTTGTTGGAATTAGGTGGAAGGGAAGCTATAGGACCCAGGAAGAGTATATGCATTGAAATTTGAGCTTGAAGAAAACAATTCAAGCTACAATCAGTAAAAATCAGGAACATAACAAAGAAGTGAGCATGTATTAAATGTGATTAAGTCCCTTCAGGATTCATTGTAAGGTTATAGTGTTCTTGGATGGGAATAGAAGGCAAAGTAAGAATTTTGCAATTGATTTGTTAGGCAGTGGGGAGTTATTGATGGTTCCTTAATAGGAGTCTATTTGATCAGATTTTTGCTTCAAAGAATGTTGGATCTATCCTATAGGAAAAATATTATCCATCCCTATTTCATAAATAGTAAAACACAACTAAAATGGTTTATTAAACATTAGAGTATATGAACATTCTGCAGTTCATATACTGGCTGTAATATACTTCTTATGGATATTTCACAGCTCTTAGAACTTAAGAAGAGAATGGTTTGGGGTTTTATTTTTAATGACATATTGGTTAAGACCTTTGGAATTTTCACAGTCCAAAGCTGAATATCTGACAAACCACAGGAAAAGAAAGGAAAAAAAAGTGCGTCTTTGCTACCATAGTTATGATAAGGTACTTTTTTCCCCCCAGTAGCTGAAAAACAAAACAACAAAACTAAAAAGGGAGATAAATGTATCTTCTTTTAGTCATCAATAACTTAGGGGAAGAAAAAGCAATAAACTCAGATCTGAGTAAATTTTAATGACTAGCTCATTCTTTCTCAAATGTGTACAAGGAGGACAAAAGTATGTACTTCAAAAAGCAATGGTGATGACACTGAATATTATTGTTTTCATGCCACGCTAAGCCCATTACGAAAGAACCCTGAGAACCAGGAAGAAGCCACGCAGACCCCCTGCTTCTCCTCCCCCCTTTGCCTCCCTCTTCTCTCCTTCAAAAGCAGGCACAGCTGGAGCCCCATCAGTGAGTGTCAGTGAGATGAGAGTTGTCATGACAATGGGTTGTGGTTCTTTAGGTCAGAAGTTGCCTGTAACTACCACACAGACTTATTTCTTCCTTGGAGTTGGGGAGTAGTGGGTGTCAACCAGCTTTTTCCATGAGAGTTGATGATTCTGTCTGTTCTCTCACGGAATTTTATCACAGTCCTGTTGATACAGAGATGGTCTCTTCAGCCAGTTGTAACTAAAGGTATAAAATTGCAGCAATATAGCATTTCAGACAGAAGTTCTTAGTTATATTTGGAGGAGTCTCCATGGCTAATTCAGATCTCCACAAGGCAAAATTCCACATGCCATCCTCCCCTCCCAGGCACCCAGCGTTTATTGCTCTGACCGTATGTATACAAGGCAACAGGTCTATTGCATTTGAGCTCATAAGAGAATTGCAGATCAGCATATTCCACTGCAACCTGCCATATGTCATGTCCTTTTATTTCTTTTTCTATTATGTTTCCATGTCATTTTGTTAGTAATACCATAGAGGACTGAATATATCACATCCCAATAATTCATTTAAATAATATCTTCTCCATGAGATGGGACACTTCCTTCTTTTTATGAGAATGCATTCTCCAATATAGTAGCCACTGGCCACATGTGGCTATATACATTTGAATTTACATAATAAAATCAAATGAAATTAAAAGTTCCCCAGTTACCCTAGCCACATTCACATGCTCAATAGTCACATGTGACTAATGGCTACCACATTGGGCAGAACTGAGATAGACCATTTCCATCGATATAGAAATTTTAGTTGGATAGTTCTGATCTAGACTCATGTTATTCAAAGGGTGGTCCACAAACCAGCAGCATTGGTACCTCCTAGAAACGAAGACTCTTAAGTGCCACCTCGAATCTAATCTGCTTTTTATGGTATTACATGCTGATTTGTATGCACATTAAAGTATGTAAAGCACTGGTCTCGCTCATAATCATAGCATGCAATTAAGTGTTTAATGTATAAACAAATGAATGAAAGTATCCTCTTTCATTTTACATGTAAGAAAAAAAAGCCTTCAGAGTCAGGTGGATCAGTTTTATATTAGAGTCATCACTTTCTGCTTGGCATTCTTATTTCCCCTTTAACACCACTGCATTTTTTAAGTAGAATAAATGAAGGATTAGGCTATATAAAATATGTAGTTGATATATGGCTGAGTGAAGTACTTTACATTTTTCAGCTACTGTTTCAGGGTACTCTATTCATCAAAATATATTAGCATGTCTCTATAATATCTCTCTTCCATTTCATAGGTATTGGTTCTAGGAGTGACAGCCACAATGATGTTTTTTGATGCCACAAGAGAAACACTGAATGATTTATCCATAAATATTTTGGGGAAGTTAGTCATGGGGAATTTAAGTTTGATTGAATGGAGAACTGCAAGAGGTATCATTTCTCCATCTTCTGGGACCTTGAGGGAAAGAAGACATTTTAGGGAAAGTTTCTCTCTCTTTAAAAATATTATAAACATTAATCTTTTAATGCTTTGTTGTATAAATACCTTGCTAAGTTGAAGGATCTGTCTTGAGATAAAGATTTTTAGGGGGAAGATTCTTGATACTTATCTGTATTGATATTATCACCTTGGATAATGGAATATTTTCTCTACTTTTTAAAAAATTGATTTTTATTTTCACATTACTTGATTCATCTCCTTTCACTTCATGAGTATATTGGGTTTGTCTGTGTCATCATTGTAGTTTTGTGGGGATAGTTCATTTCCTATATTCCGAGGAAAGACATCCAAATGGTGGTGTTTTGAATGCATGTGTATGTGTACAAATGCATGAATGTGTGTGTGACTTTTGTACTGCCCTAGGGACACATTTGTCTGGATACTATCTTTGTCTCAGTTTGAGACAGAGAGTCGAGAAGCTACTTACAGTGGTGGTATGATTCTAGAGTGTGTGTATGTGGGGGACATAAACCATAATACTCTTCTGCAGAAAGCAATGGAGGAACACAGATACTCGTCACCCATGAGTTTTATTAAAACACAGATATTTCAGATGGTTTGAGTCTCAGCTCTGATACTCACCAGCTGTATGACTTTAGGCATGTTATTTAACCTCTTTCAACTTCTGTTCCTCAGATGTGAAATAAAGATAATAATAGTTCTTTTCTTATAGGATTGTTATGAGAATGAAATAATATAAATCAGATGTTTTGAGCCTGACAGATATATGTTACTTTATGATACTTAGGCTATGCTCACTTTGAGCACAGGGCCCACATGCTACTGGGTCTAGGCATTTATATAACTTTGAAGAGATTCTTTAATTCTGTACCTCTTGAATATGTCAAGGAAGCTATAAAGCAAGAATAACCTCTTGCTTTATGAAGGGAACTACATACTGCATACGAAAGTTGAATAGTTAGAGATATATCAAAAACTATCATGATATGCAAAAGATTAGGTTTTTATTCTATTTCCTCTGCACTTGGGGAATTGACCATAACCTATAATTATTTTGATGAAAGGAAGTCTCAATTATTGATTTGTCTTGATCCATTTCTTTTTGCTTAGATATTATTTGTTTTTACTTAAGTTCTTGCATAAATTCTGAATTCTTATTTGTATGCCCAGAAATGGCTGCAAAGTGCGTTAACATACATTATGTTAGGAAGTCTCAACTTCTGTTCCAGAATGCCAAATTAATATGACTAACTCTAAGACTCTTCCAACCCAAATCCATTATAGACCTTTTTTTGTTTTTTTAGATCTACTCTGTGAGTTGCCTTCTTTCTTCCTGCAGTTAGAGGAGAATATAAAAACCTTTCTGACGGGAACAAACTCTTCTTGCCTAGGAGAACATTTCTCCTTCACATTTGGCCAACTCATGGCATTTCTTGTGTGATTCCATTAAAGTCCCCTTGTCAAAAAAAACTGCCACTCCTGGATTTCTATGCCCAATATTGGGATGGTTGCAGATTGTTCCAAACATAATGGAATACATCAAATAATGTATCACTGAGTTATTGTCTGCAGGTTTACTGAGAGGCTTTGTGAGCTGATTTTATGTCTGTGAAAGCTACAGTACAGCCACTTTCCTTTCATTTCAATGAGGTGGGACTTTTCTTTGTGATCAAGGTATCTAAATACCACCTAGTCTGGATCTGAAATTTTGAGGAAATAAGTGGCTTATGGAAGCAGCAAAATGTACCTCTCTGTAAGAAATTGTATAAAATTTTTCATGGATTTCCAATCGGAAAGTGTTATATTTCTCCAAAGAAAAAAAGCATACACGCACATACACACATATGTATATATAAAATATGACTATAGCATTCATATAAGGAAAAACAGAAATAATCCAATTCTGCTGTTTAAAAGACATGGTGGTTGAAATGAATATTTAAAAATATAATTGTATGTGATCTAGACAAGGGATATGTTTTTCCAGGTGAAACACATAAAATGGCAAAACAATTTACTGTGATTGTAGGAAAGAAAATTTTCATCTCTGTTTGATTTCACTTCATACTCAGTTATGGGTTTTTAGAAATTTTATCGTTACTAAATGCAGGTAAAAATGGATTCAGACTTCTCGAACTTCCATTAACGTTGAGGATACTTGAAATCAGACTTCTAAAATCTAAAAAGCCATACAGTTTTCATAGATGTTATTAGTTTGCCAGTGGAAAAAGAAATACACTGGAAAAGAAATAGTGGCAATGACAGTTTCAGGCCACCTGACTCCCATAGAGGCTAATTGTAATCTGAGCCAAGATTTAGTTTACCGAAATTTTGTAGTCTTGATGAAAGGTATTCTAAATCACTTATTCATACATGCATTTACTCATTCATTAATTGATTATTTGAAAAAATATATATTGGGAGACTATTAACGGCAAAATATTATAATACGTTAGACCTTGGAGTTCAAGTGAATGATATAGACATGACCTATACCCAAGAAGTTTACTGCATTGTAGGAAAAGCTGACAATAAAGTTGTAATTATGAGGGAATATACTGAGTTCTATGAGAACTGTGACAAAAGAAACAAATCTCATATGCCTCATATGACTATTCAGGGAAGGTTTTCCTGAGTAAGTTACTAGGTTGAAAACTAAGAATGAGGAGGAGGTGGTTAGATCAAGGGTTAGAGGTCAGAGGGGAGAATGGGGAGATTATTTCAGGAAGAAGAAATGTCATATTCAAGGATCAAATTGTATTTAAGTATATTGAATTCATGGAAATGAAAGAGAATGCTTGAAATCAAGGGAGTGAAAAGAAAGAGGGACATGAGACAAAGTTATAACAGGATTTGTCAGCACTTGCACTATTGATATTTTGGGACAAGGACAGGTAATCCTTTATGTGAGAGGCCTGTCCTGTATACTGTAGAATGTTTAGCAGTATCCTTATTCTCTACCTACTAGAAAATAGTAGCATACTCTTCACCATTTGTGACATACAAAAATGTCTCTAAATATTGTAAAATATTCCCTGGGATGCAAAATCTTCTTCAAATTAAGAACTGGAGAGTAGAGCCAAGAATGAATCAAAGTGAGGTGCTAGTTGGCCTTGTCAATGCCTCACTAAGAATTTAAAGGTTTTTATTTTGCACAGTGGAAACTCATGAAAGGTTTTAAGTTGGAAAGTAATATGATAATATTTGCAATGAAAGAATCACAGATGTGAACCTGTGGATTGCATAATGACAAGAGAATATTTGGAAGATCAATGAGGAGATTAATATAGTAATAAATGGAAGAAATCATGGTAACTTGGACTAGGAAATGGGGAAAGAGAAATAGAAAAATTTGAGGGCTCTCTCAGGAACAGAAAAAGCGGAGTTTAGTGATTCATAGCAGGGATAGGAATAAGTAGGAATTAGGTGACCATGATGATATTTTATGTTAGATTTAAGTGTTTATCTTTTATTTCTGCAACTTTTCTCAATAGGCCTTTACAAGCTCTCTTCTGCTTTGTGACCCTCCTCTGCCCCCTCCCCTCACTCAGTTCCTCAGCATGCCCTCTGGATACACTCAGGTGTCTGACTTAGGAAACAGGTAGAAGATGTAGCGCTGATTGAAATGCTAAGCACTAAAATTGTTTAAAAATGGATGTTTTTATGGGAGGAGCAACAATTGAGTTGTAGTTTGGAATTGTTAAGTTTTGAGGGGCCTATCAGACACCCAAATGGAGCTACAAAGCAGCAATAGTATACCATGAAAGCAGAGTTTAGAAGAGGAACATGTACTGGCGATATGACTACAAAGGCACTTTCTCATTGGACCTTAACTAATTGTCAAGGGAAGATTTTTACATGTCTCAACTTCAGTATAATCACTGTCTCCTTGCAAAATAACTTGCAAACTCTATAGAAATTGCTTGATAGAACAAGAATGAAGGTAAATCTTTTAGTGGACACCCTGTAGATACATTGGGATAGCTCAAGTTCAATAGAAGATACTTGACATCAAACTAATGATATATGCAAACCTCACTGAGTATCAGAAATCAAGTGCCATCTCAATTATCAGATGCTCTAGGATACATATTTAAAAGGGATCCTTTCTCTGACAACTATTCAATCCTTTCTTTGGGGAATCTTTCTTGTCTACTCTCTATAATTTCCTACAATTCCATAATTGAAAAAATAAAGACACTCTAGAAAACCTCTGCCACTACACAGAAAATTACACTTTATTAGATGTTGAACTCCCTACAAACTGGATTTTGAGAAAGCATTTTTGGCATCACTAGTTTAGTTAGTGCCTTTGTCCATATTATAAAGTCTTTCTCTGCTTTAATTATTTTTGTTGTATACTACTTTTGATAACCAGCAGCAGCATACTGGTGACAAAAACCTTGTGACTGGTGTATACAACATGAATGCCTTGCTGACCTGGCACATCACTGAAAATGCCAAGTAAGGGTCTTGTTTTCTTTGGTACCCTCTGTAAAATGGAGATGATGATAATAGTAATTCTACTCAATAGAATTGTGAAGATTAAATGAGTTTATCCATGTGAACACACAAAAAATGTTAAATTAGACTTTGCTATTGTTTTTAATGGGTAGAGGCAAGCGCATACACAGTGATAATACAATGTAATAGAAAAATAATATATTTGGCGAACAAGTAATAATGCAATGAGGCTACTTAACTCCATCATGGAAAGTAATCCGGAGGCAGTCTTTTAAAGGATGAATAGAAATTGGACAACTGGTGAGAAAGAGTATCCTAGGCACAGGGAACATCATTTACAAAGGCATACCAAAATCAAACAGCATGGTGTTTTTGGTGAACTAAAAACACATGGAACATGAAGTTTAAAGTTGTAGATTGAGAAGTAATAGGACATAAGACAGAGTTTAAATAATGAAGTGTCACATTTATTGAATTAGTTTTCTTCAGAGAGATAGAGACAACAGGATTTATCTATCAACTAATCAATCAACATATATAAGTATAAACATAGATGAAAGGATATTTATTAGGGGAATTGGCTCATGTGATTATGAAGGCTAAGAAGTCCCACAATAGGCTGTCTACAAGCTGTAGACTGTGGGATGCTAGTAGTGTGGCTTGATCCAAATCCAAAAGCCAAAGAACCAGGGCAGCTAATGGTGTAATTCTCAGTGTGAGGCCAAAGGCTTGAGAACCCAGAGGGCCACCGGTGTAAGTCCTGGAGTTCCAAGGCTGGAGGTCCTATAATTCTAATGTCCAAGGGAAGGACGAGAAGGGTGCCCAAGCTCCAGGAGAGAGAATGAAGAAATATTTTTCTCTCCCTTTGTTCTATCCGGGTTCCAACCCAATTGGATGCCCACTGACAGTGAGATCTTCCCCCCTCAGTCCACTGACACAAACCAATTTCCTTTGGAAACACCCTCACAGATACACTCAGAAGTAACGCTTTGTCAGCTCTCCAGGTATTCCTTAATCCAGTCAAGTTGACAGCTAAAATTAACTATCACACTTATCATAATGAAGAGTTTGAACTTTATGATGAAAGGATAAAGGCTCCAATTTGTAATTATTCTAACTTATGAATTGTATTGCAATTGTATCTTGGCTTTGTTTCTTAGTCCAACATTCACTTTGGGCAGATGTTGTAGCATGTGACACCATTTTAATGGTGATGTGTGGAAGATATCCTATGTCATCCTGAGTTAGACACTGAATATTAAGATCCATCAGCTGGTGAAACTTACTATAACCCTGCAAATGCAACTGTACTGAACTCCGATCCAGGAGGCCAGGCAAATATTCACCTGGTAGAAACTAAAAATAAAGAACTAGAGTGATTATTCACAAAAAAATATCTTTCTGAAAGACTAGAACGCATGTCAAACATTAATGATTAAGTGGAAGAATATTCCTTGAAATTAAGTTGCTCCAAAGAAAAGACTCCCAAATTAGCCTCTAATACTTCCTATATTGGGTGGAAGAGAAAAATATAAACTTTATAATGTTTATAAATTTATAAATACATTTTAAACTATTTATTAGGAGCTAAGCTGTATAATAAAGCACTTCCTCAGGTGTTCAAGTCCCAACCTTGTCACAGTGGCTGGTTTGCACACATGACCTTGTGGAGGCCTCAAAGTTCTATAGCAGTGACTCATAGACCACCAAAAAACCTGTGAAAGGGACTCCGTGATACCTACTCCATCCTGATTTCAGCTAGATTTTTTTAAATCTATTATATGAATATTCCATCTCGATAATTGCCTAAAGAAAGAGGATAAAGTAAAAAGATTTTAAAAACCAAAAACCAAATTGAATCATTTCCATTTCCTCTAGATTTAAAACAATTCTACTTCTAGTTTTTATCTTGGCTCCATTAGCTAATTAACTTCTCCAGAACTAGCGGTAATCCTAAATTCTGATTTTTTTTTTCTGGTAGTAGAATTCATACTAATATTTTAAAATAATAAACCAGGGCTTCTACATAAAATTTTGACTTACTTTGCCATATTATATTTTCCTTTGGCCAACTCTAGTGGCTTTTCTCATGTGCAACATCTCTCCTGTTCCAAGTGATTTCTTAGAACTTTTTCCGGGCTTCAGAGCTAGCTCTAGCTGAGCTCCAGTAAATCCTCTTGAGATTTCTTCAGGGAAAACTCTCCGTATTTCTAGACAATGCACTGTTTTGCCTTGTTTGGCAATTATTCATGCTTTATTTTGCTTTTTTGTTTATTTCCTTTCTTTTCTGTACTTAAGTAGTAATCTGTCTTCTCATTGATTAGCTTTACAGCTAAAGTGGTCCCTGGATCTGCTTTTTCTGTCTAGTAAACAACCACAAATCCTCGAGACACAGGATAACTAGCATCTATTGGTTTGGGATTAGCTAGAAGGCTCTGCTGATTTTGACTGGTCTCATTTACATGTCTAGAGTCAACTGGCTGTCAGCTAATGTAGGCAGGCTTTGGCTGGAGGAAAATTGGGTTTCTGTTTCTCTTGGATCTCATTCTTTAGCACGTTAGCCCAGGTATATTCTCATGGTACCCAAGAGCCAGAGAGACACTTGAGGCCTAGGCTTGAAACTGGCGGATACTCACCTCTGCTTCATTTTATTTATCAAAGCAAATCACATAGCCAAGCCCAGTCAAAGTATTGGCAAGTCTCCCCACACACAATAAGACAGTTCTGCAAAACTGCAGAGACAAGGGATGGGCAAAGACACAGGTCTCTTACTGCTGCCTACCATAGGTATTTGTGGGAGACTCCTAGAGCTATACTGAGTTTCTCTCAGGATTATGTAAATTATGTGAATGCACCTGTGTCTGTGGAAAGGTGCTAGGGAAAATGGGGAAAATGCTATTACTTCCTCTCATGCAGTTTTGACATCAGCTATAGAGTAGAGATCAAATCCTCTGTTTTCTTCATTTAACCTTTGCATTTATGATAATGCATTACCAGATATTGATGTAACAACAATTAGTTACCTTACATTTCACCTTTCCACATGCAGTGATTAAAAGAACAATGAACAATTGGTGGTTGTTCTATGCTCCAGAAATTTCCAAAGATGATGTTTCTAAGTTTTGAGTCATGTTAAATTAGGCCACTGAATTCTCCTCCTTGTATATGACCATGTTTATCATAAGAGTGATATGAGGCCATGCTATTTTATAATGCTGTTGAGAGACAACACTGTAAGTGGTTTAATATTTAATATTGAAGTGCCTAAAATGCTTTGAATTTGAAGAATTTTGTTCTGTAACAGAAAGCAAAGGTACAATAAATATATATTTACACAATATATACACTCACATTTATATACACATTCACACATGCACATGTATGTGTACATATATATATATATGAACTATGTATATAATAGATAACATTTGTAAAAAATATATAAGACAGTTTCCTGTTGATCTTCTAAGGACAGAGATGATCTACTCAGAGTAGGACCTCCAAAATTAGTGACTAATTGAATGAATCCATTCTTACATTTATTCATTCATTTTTTAACCAAACTTTATTGTTTTAATTTTGAACTCAATTGCCTTTTGGTTCATAAAAATAATAATTGCATGGTTATTTAATGACTCTGGTTCTATTTTTATCTATAAAATTAGTAAATAAAAGTACTTGACAATTAAATATGTTTATATATGTAAAGTACTTAGCACATTGTCAGAGTAAGTTTAAAAAAATAGTCAACAAACAATAGTAACAGCAGCAACAGTACTGGCAACAGAGGTGGCATCAAAACCTAAACAAAAAATCCGGTGGATCATTGTTGGTGTTGTGGGAATGCCTGGGGAATGAGTCTGGAGAGTGGATACAGAGGGTATGCTGGGAGGCCCATGAATGGGCATGAGCAGACATGAGTTTGTGGAAGGCACACAAGCTAGAGATACACAAATAAAAGACAAACACTGCAATCTAGAAATGATGATCTGAGCCTTCAGTGAGTCTGAATCTTTTTGCTGGTGGAAAGTCTTGCCTCAATGTCGATGGCTTCTGATGGATCCAGGGTGGTGGCTATTGAAGGTTTGAGTGGTGGTAGAAATTTATTAAAATAAAACAAGAAGGAAATTTGCCACATTAATCAACTCTTCCTTTTACAGAAGACTTATCTGTAGCATGTGATGCTGTTTCATAGCATTTCAACCACAAAAGAACTTTTATTTTTGAAATTGGAGTCAATCCTCTCAAACCCTGAACCTGCTTTATCAAATAAGTTTATGTAACATTCTAAATCCTTTTTTTTCATTTCAAATTGTTCATACATCTTCACCAGGGGTAGATTCCATCTTAAAAAAATCACTTTCTTCACTCTTTCACAAAAAGTAACTCCTCATCTGTTCAAGTTTTATCATGTGATTGTAACAATTCAACTACATCTTTAGGCTTCACTTCTAATTTTAGTTCTCTTGCTATTTCCACCGCATCTACTTCCTCCACTGAAGTCTTGAATCCCTCAAAGTCATCCATGAGGACAGGCATCCACTTCTTCCAAATAGATGTTAATGTTCATATTTTGACCCATGTTCATGAATCATGAGTGCTCTTAATGAACTCTAGAGTGGTAAATCTTTTACGGGAGATTTCAATGTATTCTGCCCAGATCCATCAGAGGAATAATTGTCTACGGCAGCTATAGCCTTACAGAGTCTATTTCTTATATAATAACACTTGAAAGTTGAAATTACTGCTTGATCCATGGGCTATAGAATGGATGTTGTGTTAGCAGGCATAGAAACAATGTTAATCTCCTTTTACATTTCCCTCACAGCTCTTGGACTGGGTACATTGTCAATGAGCAGTAATATTTTGAAAGGAATTTCTCTTTCTGCATAGTAGGTCTCAACACTGGGCTAAAAAATATTTAGTAAACCATGCTATAAACATGTTTGCTGTCATCCAAGCTTTGCTGTTCCAATTATAGAGCACAGGTAGATTGGATTTGGCATAATTCTCAAGGGCCCTAAAGATTTTCAGAGTGATAAATGAGTATTGGCTTTAACTTAGAATCACCTAATAAGAGAGCCCCTAATAAGAGAGCCAGACTGACATTTGAAACTTTGAGCTAGGCATTGACTTCTTCCCAGACAGCTAAGTCCTAGATGGTATCTTCTTCCAACATAAGGCTATTTTGTCTACATTTAAAATTGGTTGTCAAGTGTAGCCGCCTTTATCAATCATCTTAGCCAGATCTTCTGGACAACTTGCTGCAGCTTCTAAATCACCACTTGCTGCCTCGCTTTGCACTTTTATGATATGGAGATGGTTTCTTTCCTTAAACCTTGTCAACCAACCTCTGTTAGCTTCAAATTTTTCTTCTGTAGCTTTCTCACCTTTCTCAGCCTTCACAGAATTGAAAAGAGTTAGGGATTTTGTCTGGATTAGACTTTGGCTTAAGAGAATGAAATAGCTGGTTTGATCTTTTATCCAGACCAATACAACTTTATCCACATTAGCAATAAGGCTGTTTCACTTTCTTATCATTCATATTAAATATGTTCCCTAAAGCGGCACTTTTAATTCCCTTCAAGAACGTTTTCTTTGCATTCATAATTTAGCTAATTGTATGGAGCAAGAGGCCTAGCTTTTAGCCTACCTCAGCTTTTGACATACATTCCTGACTAAATTTAATTATGTCTAGCTTTTGATTTAAAGTGCAAAATGGGAGCAATTCAACAAGAGGACATAACAATCTTATATATAGGGGTGTGTGTGTGTGTGTGTGTGTGTGTATATACACACATATATATATACACACATATACATATATGTGTGTATATATATATATATATACACACACACACACACCTAATACAGGAGCTCCCAGATACATAAAGCAAATTTCACTAGAGCTAAGCAAAGAAATAAATAATAGAATTGTAATTGCCAGGTACTACATCACCCTATTTTCAGGGCTACACAAATCATCAAAGCAGAAAATAAAAAAGAAACACTGGACTTACACTAGACTCTAAATCAAATTGACCTAACAGACATTTACAGAACATTCTACTCCAAAACTACTGAATATGCATTTTTATCATCAGCACATGGAACATTCTTCAAGATTGATAATATGTTAGGACACAAAACAGGTCTCAACAAATTTTCAAAAAAATCCAAATCATACCATGTATCTTCTCAGACCACAGTGGAATAAAATTAGAAATCAATCGCAAGAGAAACACTCAAATCTACACAAAGTCATGGAAATTAAACAGCCTCATACTGAATGATTATTGGGTCAATAATGAAATTAAGGTGGAAATCAAAAGATATCTTGCACTGAATGACAAAGGGGACACAAGCTATCAAAATCTATGGGATTCAGGAAAAGCATTCCTCAGGGTAAAATTCATAACCTTAAAGGCCTATATCAAAGAAACAGAAAGATCACAAATTAACAACCTAATGTCACATCTCAAGGAACTAGGAAAGGAAGAGCAAACCAAACCCAAAGCCAGCAGAAGAAAAGAAATAACAAATGTCAGAGCAAAAGTAAATGAAATGGAAAACAAAAAAAAAATACAAAAGATCAATGAAACAAAAAGTTTGTTCTTTGAACAGATAAACAAAATTGATAGACCTCTTCCTAGATTAACCAGAAATAGAAGAGAAAGGAACCAGATATGCTTAATCAGAAGTGAAAAAGGAGATATTACAACCAATACCACAGAAAAACATAACATCATCTGTGAATACTATGAAAATCTCTATGAACATAAATGAGAAAATGTACAGGAAATGGACCAATTCCTGGAAACGACAACCTCTCCAGACTCAATCAGGAAGAAATAGAACTCCTGAACGGACCAATAAAGAGCCATGAGTTCAAAGCAGTAATAAAAACTCTTCCAGCAACAACAAAAAAGCCCTGGATCAGATGGATTCACAGCTGAATTCCACCAGACTTATTATACAAAGAAGAACTGATACCAGCACTTCAAAAATTATTCCATAACATTGACAATGAGAGAATCCTCTCCAATGAATTTTCTGAAGCAAGTATCACCTTGATACCACAGCGAGGAAAGGACACAACAAAAAAAGAAAACTACGGACCAATATCCCATACGGATATAAATGCAAAAATCTTCAATAAAATACTAGCCACCTGAATCTGACAGCACATTAAACAAATAATCCACCATGACCAAGTGGGCTTCATCCCAGGGATGCAAGGATGGTTCAAAATAGGTAATTCAGTATGTGTGATTCACCACAGAAACAGAATCAAAAACAAGGACCATATGATCATCTCAATAGATGCAGAAAAAGCATTTGACAAAATCCAGCACACTTTCATGATAAAAACTCTCAACAAACTAGACATAGAAGGAACATATCTCAAAATGTTCAAAATAGACAACCTACAAAATGAAATAATTTTCAAACTATATGTCTAATAAAGGACTAATTTCCAGAATCTACAAAGAACTCACACAAATCAGCAAGAAAAAACAAATGACTCTACAGAAAAGTTGACCAAAGACATGAACAGTTTTTCAAAAGAAGATAGACAAATGGCAAATACATGAAAAAAATGCTCAATGTCACTAATCATCAGGGAAATGCAAATTAAAGCCACAATGGGATATATCACCTTACCCCTGTTAGAATAGCTTTTATTAAAAAGTCCAAAAACAATAATTTTATTAAAAAGTCCCAAAATAGATGCTGGCGTGGAAGCAGAGAGAAAGAAACACCTATATACTGTTGGTGGGACGGCAAATTAGTACAACCCCTATGGAAAACCGTATGTAGCTTTCTCAAAGAACTAAAAGTAGACCTACCATTTTATGCAGTAATACCACTTCTGGGCATCTACCCAAAGGAAAAGAAGGCATTTTATGAAAAAGACACCTGCACTGGAATGTTTATTGCAGCACAATTAACAATTGCAAAGATACAGAATCAACCCAAGTGCCCATCAACTCATGAGTGGATTAACAAAATATGGTATATGCATACCATGGAGTACTACTCAGCCATGAAAAAGATGAATTAATGACTTTTGCAGCAATTTGGATGGAACCATTATCCTAAGTAAAGTATCTTAAGAATGGAAAAACAAACACCACATGTACTCCCTAATTATATTGGAAGTAACTGATGGGCACCCATGTGCACAGAAGGAAGTAAAAGTCATTGGAAATCAAGCAGGTAGAGAAGGGGAGGAGGGGAGGGGCAAAAACCTACCTAACGGGTACAATGAACACTATTTGGGTTATGTGCACATTTATAGCCCTGACTCAAGCATTACAAAAGCCTTCCATGTAACAAAAACATATGTACCCCCTTAATATTTTGAGATATAATAGAAAATTTTTAAAAAGTGCAAGATGTTTGACTCTTCCTTTCAATTGAACACTTACAGGTCATTGTAGGGTTATTAATTGGCCTAAGGCCAATATTGTTTGTCTCAGGGGATACAGAGATGTGAGAAGAGGGAAAGAGATAGGGAATGGCTTGTCCGTGAAGCAGTACACACACTTTTTTCTCATCTTATGGGCACGATTTGTGGGGCCCCAAAACAAGCACATTAAAAACATGAAAAATCACTGATCTCAGATCGCCATAATAGATATAATAGTAATGAAACAGTTTGAACTATTGTGATAATTACCAAAATGTGACACAGAGACATGAAGTGAGCACATACTCTTGGAAAAATGTCACTGATAGACTTGCTCAATGCAGAATTGCCACAAACCTTCAGTTGTAAAAAAACACATTATCTGCAAAGTCCATAAAGTGAAGCATAATAAAATGAGTGATGCCTGTACCTGGTAAAGAAATATGAAAGATAGGAGTATACTTACGTTTTTGCTCAAGATGCAATGCTTTTTAGGGCCTTAGTCCCCATTTTTTTTATCTCAGTCCCCATTTTCTGAGCCTGCTTTTTATTCATACTCCTAGTTCTTTGTCTTACTATTTCCAGTTCTATATACTCTCTCTTCCTACTCCCTGACTTTTCTTTTTTTCTTTCTTTCCTTCTTTCCTTCTTTCCTTCCTTCCTTCCTTCCTTCTTTCCTTCCTTCCCTCCCTCCCTCCCTCCTCCCTCCCTCCCTCCCTTCCTTCCTTCCTTCCTTCCTCCCTACCTTCCTTCCTTCCTTCCTTCCTTCCTTCCTTCCTGTTTTAAGGACAAACTGAGATTAGCCAACTAAACTATGATGCTAAAGCGGGTGATAAATATCCATATTTCCATGCCCAAATGCCACCTCTTCCATGAGGCTCTTCCAGATTGCCCCAACCATAAATGACATCCCTCCTGAACTGTCATTGCACTCTGTTCAGCTTCATGTGGCTCTTAAGACAAGAACATTTTTTGTTTGATGAGAACTAAATTGTGACCATCTTGAAATCAGTGATAACATGTGACTCATATTCACCAGCAATAAGACTGATATCTTGGAGATTCTCTGCTCAGTGAAGACAAGACCAAGTATAGCTGCAGACTGTTGCAAGAGAAGGAACAGACCAACACTCACAGCAGGGCGTTGTGGCAGGGAAAAATTAGCTGATGTTTGGAAGGAGCGACATCAATGAAGCGAAAATGTCGTGATGGGAAAAGAAGCAGAATTTGTTAATGCGGTGAGAGGCGGAGACAAGCAGTGGTAGGTGGTCCAGAATGTTCCATGGTATGTGCACGAGCAGCAATGCAGATGAAGGTGGAGTGCAAACCTATTCCAGGATAACAGGTTTAGAGAAGAGAAAAAGCAGAAAGGAATTTTGACAATCCTGAAAGCAAACACTCTGATATTAAGTGCAACTTGTGAGGAGCTTAACCCTGCTTAAGGCAGAGATAGACCTTCATCTGAAGCTTTCTGCTGTCAACTCATTTAGCCTCATCCGCAGAAAGTTTCTCTTTCCCCCTCCACGCTCCAGCAGTAACAGAATCCCAGGTAAGCTGAGGGCCAACTTGGGCTTCTCTGACACTGAACTCATTCTCATCAAGGCTGGTCTGTACCTTAAAAAAACTTTCTAATTCTCATATTTTTAAATATGTAAAACTGGTAAAGTAAACACAGGGGAAATGTACACAAATTTTCTTAATGAAATTATGCCCTCTGTTGTTATTGGTTAAGGGTAAGCCTGAAACATACTAATAAAATCACATCTATTCTCCATCCTCTCTCCTCACAAATACTCCTAGTAGACTCTAAATTCACAGGATAGCCCCTTAAAGGCACATTCAGTGTTTGTTTTATTTTCTTTCTATTTTATTTGTTTTGTTTTGTTTGGATTTGTTTCTGCCACTTGCAGCTTTTCAGCATGGTGTCTGGTGTAAAGCAATAATTAAAAAAAGATTGCTAATGCTTAAGGCTTCTTGGCAATGCATCAGGCCCTGTTGTAAATATTTTACCTATAAGATCACTTTGCATCCTCACAACCTCCCTATGAGGTTGACACTACTGTTACTTTGATTTTACAGATGAAGGAACTAACGCACATTGAGAAACAGAAGTAGATATTTGTAGAAACTCTCATTAACAGATTAAAAAAAAAAAAATGGGCAAGGCAAGGTATGGAAAAGTCAAATAGTGCCCATGATCACATACTAAGTGGTGGAGCTCAGATTTAAAATCAAATGTTCTCCTTTCATGGATTTTTAAGAATTGCCCAAATATTGGCATTTCTGCAATTAAGGCTAAAAAGGCATTACTATCAAATTCTTTATAAGTAAAGAATCTGCCTGCATATGCCTAAATAAGATCAAACACTTAAAAAGTTGAGTGTGTGATTCTTTTCGAAAGATGTCCCATCTCTCTCCCCATATTTGCTGAAAAGACAAAGGATGTTTTTGGGATACACTGTTTGATTTTATTGAACGCTGCCTGGGTGCATTTTTGTAGGAGAGCTGTACTGTTTTACACTGAGACTCAATGATAAAGGATGAATTTCTGATTATGTATTAGTAATCCTCCCACAAACAAATATCATAAATGCAAGGCATTTATGTCATCCTCATATGATTCTCTGAGCTACATTGTGAGGTAGTTAAGGGGAAGAGTTATCACTGGAGTTCCAAGCCTGTCTCTTCCACTTACTCTATAACATTGGGAAATTGTTTAATTTCTGTGTGACTCAACATAATAGGCACAGGGGTGTCTGAAAAAAAATTTATTGCTGTGTAATTCTGTATCATTGATGTGACTTATTTGAAGAATTAAGTTCATGTGTGTAAACAAAGTTCAGTGCATTCTCAGTCTGGAACTTCATAGCATTTGCCAAATAGAGTAAAATTGAATGACCTAAGTGATGTTCACTGTGATAGCATTGCATTATTTTTTAAAATATTAAGATACTCTGTGAGTGGTGTTAAGTTAACATGGCAGGGAATTTTTAATTTTTTTACATCAGTGAAATTGGTTGTAATAAAAATAATAACTGTGCACTTGAAAAATAACCTTCCTTTAAAGACTGGACAGCTGATTACTCCAGACAACTGAAATGTTAATCTTTTGCATTTGTAAAAACTTCTCAGGTATTTACTCCTTACCATATGACTAAAAGCGTATCAACCTCTTTATCCTCAAATAAGTCCATATAATTTAAATTCAGAATTAAATTTTAATAAGTTTAATTCGCTATTCAATTTACCAAATAAGGCATTCTTCCTGCTTCCTGGCTTGTTTATCTCAAATAATATGCTTGCAGAACTGTGAGACTATTCTTAGCTTCCATCCCAGAAATGGTGAGGTAATTAATTTGAGAAAAAAATTAGTCTGCCCTAAAGTTTATGATCACTCTTTTTTTTTTTTTTTTTTTTTTGAGACAGAGTCTTGCTCTGTTTCCTGGGGTAGATTGCCATAGCGTCAGCCTAGCTCACAGCAACCTCAAACTCCTGGGCTTAACCAATCCTCCTGCCTCAGCTTTCCAAGTAGCTGGGACTACAGGCATGCACCACCATGCCCAGCTAATTTTTTCTATATATTTTTAGATGTCCAGCCAATTTCTGTCTATTTTTGGTAGAGACGGGGTCTCATTCTTGCTCAGGCTGGTCTCGTACTCCTGAGCTCAAATGATCCGCCCGCCTCAGCCTCCCAGAGTGCTATGATTACAGGAGTGAGCCACCGCACCCAGCCTATGACCATTTTAAAATTCGGCTGAGTTGTACCCTTTTGATATAGATGAGAGCATAGGTAGATCTTTCTATCTGGTGAGAATATGAATAACACACTATATATTTGCATATATGCTTTCACCAGGATTAAATTTCCTTTACTTTTCTAGGCTGGCTAGCATGTCTTAAGTGCTTTAACAAGGATTTATTTGTGAAAGTCATTTGCCCAAGACCATAATGAAAAGTAACTTTATTGACTTTATCTATATTGGGATTCTCTGCCCTACTGAAAGTGTTTGTTTATTACCAATAAAAGTATTATTGTGGATACACTAAATCCTGGGCCAGGGGTCACAAACTTTCAGTAGGGCCATGTATTAGTTGCTTATTGCTGCTGTAACTCCCAACTCAGTGTCTTCAAGCAATACCAGTTTATTATCTTATGGTTCTGGAGCTCAGAAATCTGAATCAATTTCACTGGACTAAAATCAAGGTGTGAGCTGGCCTGCTTACCTTCTGGAGGCTTTAGGGGAGAAGTCACTTTCTAGCTTCGAGAGGCTCCCTGCATTCCTTGGTTCACGGTCCCTTTCTCCATCTTTGAAACTCACAGTGTATCTTCTTTTCTCCTCTCTAATTTCTGCTGTCATCCTTGTATCTCTCTCTGACACTGATCCACTTACAAGTATCCTCGTTGTCCTTACCTTAATCACATCTAAACAGTTCCTTTTACCATGTAAACTAATATCCACAGGTCTGGGGGACTGGGCCATGGATGTCTTCAGGGGCCATTATTCTGCTTACCACAGGTCAGGTAGTAAATATGTGAGGTCATGCAGATCAGACAGTTTCTTCGGCAATTACTGAACTTGGCAGAAGACAATTCATAAACAAATGGGTGTGACTGTGTTCCAATAAAAATGTATTTACAAAAACAGGCAAGATTTGGTCCATGGGCTATAGTTTGATAACTTATGCCTTAGACACACAGCATCTAGTATAGAGATTCCTAAAAGGCATTTCTTAAAATGAATGGATAAATGAATGAATGAATGAATGAATGAATAAAAGGTTTAGAGGAAGTTCTTCTAGATTTTTGGGGCTTCATGTTCTAAGAAGAAATTCCCAGGGAACAGGAATTTTCCCCACTCGTACTTTATAAAACTCCTAAATCTTGAACACAATATGAGATTAACCTTCATGCTCAAAGTCTATCCTCTTGCCTTAGACTTTGTATAGATGGATTCATGCAAATGAAACCCTGAAAATCACTATTGACTTCCTTTTTACTCCCCATATAATCTAAAGCTATTCTGAGAATATTAATGTCTATTGTTATAAAACCAGTTACACATTTTTCAAAAGTCATGAAAAATATAGGTAGGGAAAATTTATAGAATTAATATTGGCAAGTTTGTTATTCTTTTATCTCAGAAACTCTGAAATCTAAAAGAATTTGGAACACAGAGCATAGAACCATGGAAGAAATGTTTGTAGCCTTTCTTGCTTCCTCATAACCAAATAGAGCCTCAATGTTTCAAGCAAAGTAGAACAACTCTGTCACCTGTGCTAATCATCTTTTGATCCTTGCCATGTGAATATATTCATGAACTGACATTTGCTATTCTAGTCACAATAGCTCTTGTCTCAGCAATTCAATTTTCAGTGTCTCATGAATTTAATACCTGCTCTATTATCAGAAGATTTGTAATAACTTATACAGCTGAACCTTTTTCCAAATTTCCTGTTCATCTTAACCTTTCTACCCTTCCATCTGGATACAGAGGATGGCCTTGTGAAAAGGCAGGTTTAATCAACATACCTTCATCAAGCACCACCGTGTGCTAGAGTTACAGGGTGGCCAACACGCACAATCGAGAGCTGACAGCTTCAGCTGGATTTAGACAGGAATATAGGAAGCAATAAGCAAAGACCATGGCTATGATCTGAGCTCTTCAAGGAACTGCCCCAGTGGAAAAGATTATTATATGCCTTTCCCTTGATTCACTGCAGCAGTTTTTAATCACAGCAACACCCTCTAACAGCGAGTTGCAAACTCCCCATCTTCTCCTCTTTAAAAAATCTGTGTTTCCTTTGGGTAAACAGCCACGTTTCAGAATCTAAACATCTCTCAGCAATTTGCAGATAACTAAGATCTATCTTGAGCCCAGTGAATGTATACAAATTCTTTGGTGTGGGTAACCACCGTCTTTAGTTTTTCCCTATGTTAGCTCATGCTCTAGCAGGCAGATATTGCGAAAAGAAGCATAAACTTAATTTCCAGGAAAATTTGAGAGTGGGTCAATCATTTCATGTATGTAGAGGTCATATTATGTTCTCAATCTCATGAAATAATAATCCCTTGGTCTTCCCATAGACTTGTTCTAAAAAGGTTAAACGGTAATCGTAGAAACCCAACTTTAGACCTTGTCTAGTTTAATGTTACTTTACCTGGAGAACCCTTTTAAAAACAATAAGAAATTACAAAATTAAAATAAATAAAACTAATATTTCTAGAACACACACATTTAAGTTCAAATTTATAATTTCTTGTATAGAGAATGAACCCCTGGCTTTCAATTATTTCTGTTTTATTTTAATTATATGTCAAAAAGGAAGTTTAAATACACACAGATTAGAACTATTTAATAAAAAGACTTTACAATGTAATTTTAAAATACATTTTTATAAATACTGTAATCCAGAAGTTTACAGTATTATAGAAAATAGAAACTAACTTCCTTCTTTCTTTCCTTCCCTCCTTCCCTTATCTTTTTTTCCTTTCTTTTTTCTTTCCTTAGTTCTCTCTTTTATTTAATATATCTTTATTGATTGCCTACCATGTATCAGCCATTCTTAGTAATCCAAAGTAGAATTACTGTCATCAAACATTTTATAATTACTTGTATTCCTTATTAAAAATAAAAGTCAACAAAGGCACCTGGTTCCTAAATGCTATACAATAAATGTGCACAAGACTTATGAGGCACTAACTATACATGAGCACTTATTATACATGAGGTCTTAATTTGGCTACCCATTGGACACATTCATTCTGGCTTCATGTGTCTTCTGCCCAAGAAATAAAACAGAAATAAGTCCGCTGTTCATCCAGGTCATTGACAAACTGCAGCTGCTGGCCAGGTGTATTTGTCCCTGAGTCTCTTCGATAAAACCAGTGTGTTTTATTGGACCGAGGCAACTTCCCTTTGTGGGCCTCTTGCTCAAATTTAAACTCTGGTCCTTAAAAACCACATCATCAGTGGGGAAGGCTGATGCAGAGGAGAGAGACAGAACATATGGATATTGTGAAACTCTGGATTCAGGTGGTGAGGTCCTTCCATCCTGCCTGCATCCTCTGTGAAGTGTGTTAACTTATCCCATCTTTTCCTGCTTTGCTTCAATGGACAGTGTGATTCAGAAATTTAAAAGGGGGATGCGTATTGAGAGTCAGAATGAGCTAAACCCAGTCCCATCCATTAAACAGGCCACGCTGGCTATGGAGAAGAACAAGTGGATAAGAGAGAAGAGAAGTCACTGATAGGGCCTTTACCAACACCATGCAAGGGGCTTCAATTCCCAGTTTCTGGTGCAGGCAGAAAGCAGAGAAAATAAACCTAACCTGGAGGAAAGGAGGAAAACTGAGGGGGGAGTTTCAGCTTCAGAAAAGGGATTTTCTAAATGAGTGTATCCCCTCAGTTCTCAGCTTTACCATCCCATCTCCTGTCTTCAAACACATAAGGATCTTCTGGAGGTAGCAAGATCACTGCCATGATTTGTTTATGTAATAAGGCTAAATTTGATTAAAATTAAAAATAAAAAGTTCTGTGAAAAGTTAAAAATAAATAAATTAAGTGAGTAAGTCAGAAAAAAAGGATCTAAACCTAAGGCAAAGCCTGAAACACCTATGATACGGTACCACTAAGGATTGTTGTATGTTGACTTGTTTTTGCATAACTGACTCTGATACCATTAAAAGTGCAATCACTGAGAGATGTGCTTAAACCTTCTTAGCATTTGATGGAACGTGACACACTTTCGCTAGAGTGCTGTGCTAACTCATATAATTTTATGTGAACAGACTTGCTCAGTAATAAATTTAAAAATAAAGAAAAGTGCAGGGCAATAATCTGGCAAATTGGAAACACCTTTAAAAAATGTTTAAATATGGGCTCAGAAATGACAGGAGTCACTTTATTATAAAGTCCGACCTGTACACTTTAACATAATTTAACTTAATACAAAAGTAATACATTGGTGGTTTCCATTGTGTGAAAATGTTGGCATTGAATATAATTATGTTCATTGATTTGCAATATATTTTCCTGCTGCATGTTATATTAAAAATAGGTATTTTTGTCCTCCCTTTGTTATACCTATTAATAGCATGACCAACTGCTTTGGTTTGCCTGAAACTTGTGGTAAGAAGATGATTCCAGGGACATGGAACTTTCAATGATAAACTTGGAAAGCTCTGGGCAAACCAAGATGAATTGGTTACCTTAATTATACTTCTGAATTATGTAATTCCATGAGACATGGTTTTATAAACCACTGTGCTTAGTTCTGCATCCTGATTAAGACTAGAATTAGTTGCCACAAGCTCACCCCATCAGGTGGGTTTCCATTCTGGAATGTGCATTATAGTCATCTTGGGAGATTTTTGAAAGTATTGATATTCAAGCCCACCCAAAACCAGTATCAATGTATCTTAAAAGCTTCTAAGTGATTCTAATGTATAGCAGAGCAAAGAACCATTGCTCCTGGACTCCCTGAACCCTAGTCCATACCAGTCAGATTCAGCCTGACTCTAGTTAGCGAGCAGAACAACAGCAGGGTGAAGAAATAATACCTGCTCAGTGGTGACTGGACCTAATCTTATTGTGCCATTTGCATGAAATGCCCCAGTAGTGACAGGTTAAGTGGATATAGCCCCCAGTTTTCTTCATGAAGCCTGCTACTCTTCTCCTCTCCAGCTCCTCTTTGTGTTATAATCCTGTATGCCAACATGAGATCTGAATTCTGCAAACTATTCTATAAACCAAGAATTCAAGATTTGGGATTTCAAAGATCAAGAGAATTAGACTAAATGCTTCTGGAGAACAAAGATTATGAACTTCTTTAGCTCTGTAGCTACTGATGCCATGCACACATTCAATTTATTTGTTGAATCATAGAAATGGCTTTTTCCAATTTTCCTTGACCAAAGAAATGAGGTGCTTCTTCTAAGGAGTTTATTTACTTACTAAGTACTAGTCAACTATTTATCATCATGTGCTGTTTGACCCCTCACCTTCATAGGATGCACAGACTTATGGGGAATATTAAAAATAAAAAAGGCAATGATTTTCAGTGTCAAAAATGTTCTAATTTGTCAGTGTATCTTTCATAATTATTAATAAATTTTATATAGTATAAATTATGTAACAGACATGCCGCTAAACATTTATATAAATTAATTTAGTATTTGTTACAAACTCAGGTAATATTGTCATCATTCCCATTTTATAGTTGAAGAAAGTAAGAGTATAAAGAAATTAATGAACCTGCTGAAGCTATCGTCTTAGTCTTTTTGGGATGCTATTAACAAAATACCATAAATCAGGTGGCTTATGAACAACGAATGTTTATTTCTCACTGTTTCGGAGGCTGGAAAGTCCAAGATCAAGGTGCCTGGCAGATTCCGTGAATGGTGAGCTAGTTTATAGTTCCTAGTTCGTAGATGGCTGTTTTCTCACTGTGTCCTCACATAATAGGAATGAGCGAGCTCTCTGGAGTCCTTTTTGTAAGGATACAAATCCCAGTCATGAGGGTTCCACCTTTATAACCTAATCACTCCCCCGAAGTCCCCACCTCCTGATACTATCAACTTGCTGGTGAATTTCAACACCTGAATTTCGGGAGGAGATCACAAACAGTCAGACAACAGCAGCCACAAACATAATAAGTAGTAGGGCTGGATTTCAAACAGAGGTGATCTTGCTCCGAGGTCCATTCTCTTAATCACTTCTTAATACTAGAATGGAAGTTGGAAAAAATCTGCACTGAAATCTACTCTACAGCTTTACATAAGGAAAGGCTGGGATCTTTACTTAAGAAGCCAGCTTTCACATACTCTCCCCCATTAGGTTTGAAGAGACTCCCTGTTAAGTAGAACATGGAGATCAGCCCAGACTTGGGCACTTATGCAGTACAATTTCTAGTACCGTCTCCTCTGACTCATTGTATTCAGAAAATCACAGTTTGATGAGTGTGGAAGGACTCTTGTACATAATATAGCCCCAACTACTCATTTACAAGATGAAAAAACAGAACTTGAAGAACTTTGAAAATATCTCAGAAAATACAGCTAACAATTATGAATCCTGAAAAAGAGAATCAAAGACAGGGAGAGAGTGGGTGATGAAAAGAAAGAGGTAGAGGGATATAGCTATAAAAGACATAGCCTAAAGTGTCTGGATAAACTTCATAAAAATTAAATCTCATCTCCCTCTTCCAGGTACTTCTAAAAACCTAGAGTACCCAAAGAGATATTTTATATATGATACTAGCCTGACTGCCACCTACAATTGCTATGCAACTTGCACCCTGTTTTTACAGTCTTTTTCTGGCTTTTATATATATTTTTTGAAAAACTTTTTAGAAAAATAATGTACTTCTATTACTTGTCTTTAGGAAAAAAAAAAAAAAGTCAATGTGCATGCCGTGGTTTCTGTCTTGAGATTTGCCAAAAATGTCAACTGGTAGAATAGTGTTTAGTTCCATTTAGATGTAAGGAGAAGGATCTTCTCCTGATTTTGTGACATACTTTTCTCCTGACACTGAATCAATTCTGCATGTCTGAAGGATTTTCATAACTTTACTAAAGATTGCCTTCATTAGACTTTGCCTCTGAGCTCCCTTTTTCCATTGGGAACCAAAAAACCAAACCGAAGAGTCTGGAAGGTATCCAACTCTTTCTTCCAATTAAACTCCTCTTTTCCTACCCCAATCATAGAACAAAATTTTCCATGTATATTGAGGTTAAAAAAATTTATATGCCTTTGAGGTGAGGGTGGGAACAGGGTGGGAGTAAAGAGAGTTTATAGTGATAGGAGAAAGCAGGTGCTAGCCCAAAAAGGCTTGCTATAAGTAATATGACTATTTCTACATAATATATAGAAATAGTAATACAGATAAAAGACAAAACAGGGATTTTGCTGATTTTCAGGTAGACATATATTGGCCTCTACAGAAATATGTGTGCTATAATACTAGGTGTTTCATCTTTTCAAGTTATTTCGATGTCTTCTTATTCTTTCACCAAAGCTCCACGAGATAAGCATATAAAGGTAATATTATCTTCCTTATACACATGAGGAATTTAGATGCATTTACTGGTCATCTCATCTAAGGTCCCTTGGTAAATACGTAGCAGATCTTGTATAAACAGTGCCCAATATTTCCAAATATGAACAAGGACTGCCAGAAGTTAATATTCTTTACTACAGAGAGTGTCTACCAGCAAATTGCAATGCTCACTATCTAAAGCATTGAACCTCAGGCAGAATGTTTGCTAGTAATTTATAAGAATTCTTCCTGAAAAGATTCTGGACAGAATGCTAGTCAGCAAATAAGTACAAGAGCCTATTTTATTCTCTAGGAATGAAATGAGGAATTTAGAGGGCTATTGAGTTTGCTGAATTTTCAAAGTTATTTGTTCTTGGCGTCCCAGTCATTTGTGCTACCCTTGGATATATTATGTGTTCCACTGCTCTCTGTTTAAGAGCCCTCAGCCTTGCTTTCTCATCTACAGTCTGGCCCTTTGTGAGTAAAGCTCACAGGAGTATGCTGAAAACCAAAAAGGCCGGTTGGCTTAAGGGCTCTGTCAACATAACCTCAAATTTTAATTTGGAGACTACTGTACCCTTTGGAGCATGTGAATAGAACTGCATGGTGTTCCTATGGAACTTGATTCACTGAACAAAGCAATTTGTCTCCTGTGTGTGTAACATATGAGTTTTTCTGTAGTGAAGCAGAGGTGTTAATCAAGATTTTGTAAGGATAGTCACAATAAAATGAAGATCTTCCTTGAGTTTCTGAGCTCTTTTCTCTGTCTATGAATACGTGTCAGGATATGCCAAAGGAAAAAGGAATCTTTGTTGAATTACAGTTGTCAGTTTTCCTTTTTTTAAAAAAAAAAGCAACACTTTATGAGATATCATTGACAATGTGATTTAAGTAACTTCTTGGAAACAGAATGAACATTCCTTAGGTGAAAAAAGATTCCATATATTTCTAAACAGAGTCTTGGCCCATCAATACAGAGTCTTGACTCTCTGCACTAATTTTAAATTATAATTATAGTGGAAGAGATAATAATTCAGAAAAGAGATATTTATTTGCCACTTTACGTCTTCTAGAAAATAAGGGGTTTTTTTGGTTTTGATTTTGTTTTTCTTTGTGATGAGGAAAACAATACAATGAGAACATTTTGTAGAAAGAAAACTCTAAAGAAGAAAATTTAAGTAATCTTTTATATCTCTCCTCTTAGAGAAAGCAACGTTCAATTTTTAAAGTATTTTGTTCTAGTCTATCATTATAGCTCTCCACATACATTCACATGCACCATACTCTGTGTATGAGTTTGTTCTGTGCTTTTTAAAATTTAGTCTCATCAGCCAGTTTCTCGATCATTGAACAGTCTTTAAAAACATTACTTCACATTAGTGTTTAATATGAGTATAACATATAGTACTACATCATGGCAACATAACTTTTTATATAACTTCACGGGTGATTGGTTTACATTTCCCACACAGCTCTTGTTCTGAAGGAGGAGTGAGCTAAAAGTCTCACTTTCTGGAGTAGATGGTGGCTGTAAAAGGCAAGCAGCAATTTTGGGGGGATTTGGAGGAATAAGAAAGCACAAGGTGAGTCCCTGTGTTCCCAGGGTTCTCTGAGCCCAGTCTTCAGGGATCAAGCTGAGGAAATTGGCACAAACTAATAAGGATTTCTATAATTCCTACTGTTATCCAAGAAACACTCAGGACTCAAAATCATTTCCAATGATATTTACGCTAGAGAAAAAATTGCAAATGGTGGCATTAAACCACAGCCAATATTTGAACCCAAAAGGGGAAATCCAGAACTACTAACCTGCTAGCTCTCTCAGATCACTGTATTATTGCATTAACCACACAGTAACATGACCCCACATTTTATATGACTGAATTATTTGGACTACTTTATTACATGGAGGCAGGGTTAGCCATACTTTATATGGCCTCATTTAATCAAAAATTGAACTTTAAAAAAGTGATACTATACTATTAACATTCTTATAATACCAAGAATCGAAGGTCCTAGTGCTGCACTAATTTTCCAAAATTATGGAACAAAACTAATTATAAGGATAGGTTTCTTGGTCATATCTTGTCTGGTTAAGTTGTTTAATTCCAGTATTTATAGAGCAATTTCTCAGTTGTTTCTTGTGTGATAAAGACATAAACTTTACTTAAATTTACATATTAGTGTGGTTGGTGCCAATAGGTGTTAGGAATAGTAAAAAAGTTCTCAAAACAATTGCTGGAACAAAAGCACGAATAAAGAAGAACCCTCAGGCCGGCACGGTGGCTCACACCTGTAATCCTAGCACTCTGGGAGGCCGAGGCGGGCGGATTGTTTGAGCTCAGGAGTTCGAGACCAGCCTGAGCAAGAGCGAGACCCCGTCTCTACTAAAAATAGAAAGAAATTAATCAGGCAACTAAAAATATATAGAGAAAAAGTTAGCCAGGCATGGTGGTGCATGCCTGTAGTCCCAGCTACTTGGGAGGCTGAGGCAGTAGGATCACTTGAGCCCAGGAGTTTGAGATTGCTGTGAGCTAGGCTGACCCCACAGCACTCTAGCCTGGGCAAAAGAGTGAGACTCTGTCTCAAAAAAAAAAAAAAGAAGAACCCTCTGCGATGGGTGGCCTGAGGAGCTTCTCTGCCTTATTGCCCT
Source organism: Avahi laniger (assembly GCA_963575035.1). NCBI lineage: Eukaryota > Metazoa > Chordata > Mammalia > Primates > Indriidae > Avahi > Avahi laniger. Next base: position 11,299 of record CAUYSK010028297.1, on the reverse strand, counting down.
GATGCTATGTGGATGGGGAACAAGGAAGTTTGCTGTTTTTCCACCTATGTTATTAGACCTTATTATAATTAATGTTTAGCCATATTTGTCTGGGTCTTTGATTTTTCCTTAGGATGGATTCCTAAGACTCCTGATCACAATGGATTTATGAATTATATAATGTACACTAGCTCTCAATTTTCCCCTATGGCATGATGAAATAAGATAAAAAAAAAAAGAAAGTGTGTTTAAATTATTAAAACTATATGCTATCGGAAAATTATCCTTGACTACTGCTCTAGAACAGACAAGAATGGTATTGAAAGGGCAAGAATACTCAAAAGTTGTCTGTATCTGGACTTTTTGGAAGCCTCCTTACTACTCTTTCTACCTGGTCTTTATGCCACATTTTCAGAGCTTATCAGGAAGATAAAGTCCTTGTAGGTTTAGACAATGGTGTATTTTTATTTAATGGACATAAATTAAGCATTCACAGTATCCAGTACCACGTGTTGCATGTTTAAAGCCTGGAGATAGATAGATGAGATATAGTGATGCCTTTCAGCAGTATGAAATCCAATGGGGAAAATAGGCCTACCAATTTACATACAGCTTTACATTCTTATTACAGTGACAAGATGAATGAGAATGCAATGTATTTGGAGATTCAGAGAAGCTGGAGATGCTACGAATTAGAAGGGTCAAAAGGCCTTTCTTGATGAGATGGGTTTTCAGTTTGGACCTGAGGGGTAATAATGCCTTTTTGTGCCTGCCCAACTTATGAAAATCAGGAAAGAGAAAACCCGGATAATAAATTGTAAAATTATAACTACAAAGTTAGCCTCTGGAATGTGCACACCAAATAATTGTTTTCTGCATACCTCCCTCCCTTTATTTCCATAAGAGTTTCTATTTTCTAAGTAAGATCCTTCTCAGAAGAGCTTTTTTAATGAACTGTGTTATGAAAGTAGCGTGCTGTCTCAAATGTAAAACAAAAATCATTACACTTTAAAGAAGAAACATCTTAGAGCGATTTTATCTCATAAAGACTTTTTAATTAGTACCTTTGTATGCTTTTGAGCACTGCTATATGCAGAGCTCTGTGTTTACCCTGCATTAAGGAGCCAATTTTACAACCATACCGCGGCAAAAGGTCTCAAAGACCTAGGCAAGAAAAAAATGTGTGTATTTGTGTGTGCATATGAGTGTGTGTAGCTGTAGACAGAGAGAGGTGTGTGTAAGGGACAGTTGTGTAGAGATGCCGTAAACTATTGAATCACAAGTACAAGAAGTAGTTTAAGATGTCTCATTGTGACCTAGATCTATGTGAAGAACTGCAACTGCAACAGCATTCAGGAGCATTTGGACCATGGGCAACGGTATCCCTCTTGAAGATTCTTGTTGGACCTCTGCCCACCTGCTTTGGTTCACCCACATCATATGTATATGTGTCCAGTGAGATTTGTGTCAAAGCAGTCTCAATAAATTATTTACATTACTTACATTTACATTGCTGAAGGGATTCCCTTCAAATATGGCAACATCTTAATTCTAGAAAAAGAAAAGGCAACAAGATTGAAAGGTTGAAAGCTTAAGAAAAGAGCATGTTTGACCAAAAGAACAAAAGGGTTAGAATTTCTAAATCAGTGTCATTTCATAGTAAAGGTTCAATGTGGAATAAAAAAGGGAAGGAAAACTTTGAAGACAAAATGACTTGGGGTCTGATCCCACTTCTTTGACCTCCTGGCTGTTGTATGTATGTGAATTGCAGTCACTCCGATTGCTAGTTTTACAATTCTTAATATCAAAATAATAATGTTCACCTTCTGATATGTCTTGGACAGTATGTACTTCTCACATATGAATTAAATTAAGAATCACTATCTTTTCTGAGCAATTGGTGATCAAAAATAATCGAATACTTCATATATATAAACTCATTTAACTCTTAGGGCTAATCTTGAAGTAATTAGTATTATACCCATTTTACAGATGGGAGAATTGAAACTTAGAGAAATTCTCTTTCCCAAGTTTATCGAGCCAGGAAGTAACAGAGTCAGAATTCAATCTGAAGCAGACTCCCCCAAACTTTGTTCTATACAAAACAGTGACAACGTGTTTCTTTATTACTACTCTTAGTCTTCTTGTACTGGGATATTATTACATCTGATCCTCTTCTTAATCCTGCCATTTAAAAAAAAAAGTCTTAATTTAGCATATTCTTTTAGAATCATCACCTTTTAATGACTATTTATAGGGAATTCCCTTATGGTAGGACTTAGTGCACACAACTATGGATAGTGTCTAAATTCTCTAGAGATTTAAGATTTAAATTAAAAATATTTAAATGCCAACATATTATTTTTTCTATAACTCTAGGCAACAAAATTGATAGATGTACAATTTATATGTAATAAAATCTGGGAAAACACATACTGATTACCTACTTTACTTTCTTGCTTTTTAAATCTACATTATCTTTTTGCATCAGGGAAAAAATAATTATTTTTAAAATTTTTTCTCCTTTACTTTTCCCTTCCTGTGCCAGATTAAACTAATAAGCACAGTAGTATTCAGTTCATGTCACACAATGTGTGTTTTAGTTGTGAACCCAATTGTCTCATTCTAGACAATATGTCTCCAAGTAGTATCCATTTTGGAAAACAAACCTTCCTTCTTTCTGTAGCTTTTATTTGAAAGTTTAGCAGAACTAACATAAAACAATTCACTGTCAAAGTTTCTGAAAAAATCAATGCACAAGTTTACCTCTCTGTCTCTGCCCTCCAGATTTTATTATATATTACAATGGGCTTATTTCTGTGAAGAATAGTGGTGCATTATTTCCATTACTTTCTGTATGTCACAGCTAATATTTCACCTTATGGGAGAGATATTGGAGCTTATCTGGGATCATCCTACACTGATTCATGCATTTATTCATCTAAAATATTACAAAGCCTTTAAAAACAATGGAATAGATTCAAATGTACTGACATGAAAAAATGTTCAAGATTCATATTAAATAAAAGAAGTTAAGTTAAAAAAAAACACAAAATGAAATGATTCCGTCAATTCCCTTCACAATAGCAACAAAGAAAATAAAATATCTAGGAATATATTTATCTAAGGAGGTAAAAGACTTCTACAGGGAGAACTATGAAACATTGAGGAAGGAAATAGCAAAGGACATAAACAGGTTGAAAAGTACACCATGCTCGTGGGTCGGCAGAATCAACATTGTTAAAATGTCTATACTACCCAAAGTGGTCTACAGATTCAACGTGCAGTAAATTCTTAAAAGCTTAGAGCCAAAGCTGTATCTCACCCATAGCATTTGTGTGCTTAGCAATTTTAACCTCATTTCTGGCTTCATTTTCTTATCACTGCCTTTGATTTTCTCTATTTTTAAATCCCACTTTTGTTATATCTTCTTTGCATTTTATTATATTCTTGTTAAGTATATCTACATAAAATTAGGATATAAATTAATAAATTAGCTTGGCAAATCACTTAATATATTTCATTCTTGTTTTACATATTTATAAAATGGAGACAGTAATAGCTACCCCTATTTACCTCAGAAGAAATGGAGAACTTATAATGAGCTAAAAACAAGCTGTGAAAAAATAGATTATGTTGCTCCCTTCATAGTGTTTATCTTCTTCTCAACAGTGGGCAAACCATAGACAAGAAGATAAATAGTTTTAAATTACTAGACATATTATAAAGAAAGTAAACTATGATTTCATAGGCTGAGGGAACAATGGCCAAGTTTCACTTAGTTCCTTTGTCCATCAGACACCAACATATCTCTTCTTTCATCTATATTGGACTTTCATATTGATAAATTTCATGTTCTGGGAGAAACTCCCATGGACCTTTGCACTTTCTGAATATTTACCACTCTCCTCCTATGGTGGTTCCTATGAAACCAATGAAATGGAATGGCCAAACTTCCCATTTGCTAATCAATGCTGTTCTCCAATGCATTTCAGTTATTTTTCAACAATGGAGATGAATTTGCATTGTGCTATCAATAATGGCATCCACCCTCCTATGACACATTTCTGAGATGAGCAGAGATTTAGTCCTTGATAGAGACAGATCTTTTTATTTTCTTACTTCATGGGAACTTAAATAGCTAGTACAATGTAAAAGTTGAACCTGAACCCCTATACTTAATATTAATACACAACATGATAGGGATTTAATTCTTCCTCTCTTTGTAGTGAGGAGAAAATACGATGGTTATTGTTCTGCCATCTGTATTTATAGTATGGGTTTGTTTGGGTCACTCATTTAACAGTCCATAAACCCTCAAAAATAGGACTGTGGTTACCATATTCCTCTCTCTAGCTCCCCAAGGTTTCCAAGATTATCTAAAATATACCCAAGATAGCCCTTTCCCCTTTAAACAATGGCATCTGAGTAAAATTTAAATCAAATGTTGGGAACACATGGCAAATGTCCCCAAAGAATTTTCAGATGAAATTCAGAACATAGCACTTTGAGTCACCAAGAATGTAACCATAAGATGCCCGTCTCATCTGTGCATCTAAATGGTTATCTTTTTCTTCTTCTCTAGTGCTTCAATTTTTTAGCATGATTTCTAATTCCTTCAGTATACATGAATAATTATGTCATCTATAGCATCACTCTGCTACATTATTGGCTCTTTATGTTGTAGAAACTATTCATCATCTTTCTCTATTGAGCATTCCCTAGTCTGATGTGGATGGTAACCACTGAAATAAAGAGTCTGAAGAACAGTAAATGACCATCCATCCAAAGAGAGGATGATAATCAATGTAACTGCTGAGTGAATTCCAATCACACAGAGATGTGCACGCAAGCAGAATACAAAATGGTGCAAAGGAAATATATAGCAGCAGAAGGTGCTCTGATAATTAAGTTTCAATTTGTTAGGAAGATAGGCATTGTCTCCCTAGTGGTCCTGACACTTGGTACTAATAAAATAGTCAAAGCAGTAAGCACACCCTGGAAGCCCACACTGGAGCATGTTTTATATAAATTCTTGTTGTCTTTTGTGTTCATTCTACTTCAGGAGACAAATGCAAAAACATGAAATGCTTTTGGATAGCCTCTCACTTTGTCATTTGGAATGTATGTTTTAATCACCTTCTTCAATGAATGAGATGCAATGAATGAGACCAGGTTCAATAAAACCCTTGGTATTTGCTTTGGGCTGCCTGTACTGTGGGCAATAGCAGATGGCAACCTCTATGTCTAGATTTTTTGGATATCCTAAGGAGTTTCAACAGAAGTTTGGTGGACAAAATTTTAGCAGGTATTTATCAAGGGTTACATCGACCCTCCTTTATTTGGTATACAACGTACATTAGAAGGCATGTAAAGATCCTACTCCTTCTTATTTAATCCTAATATGTTGTCAAGTGATTGAAATTACCCACCTTCCAGTTGTCACCATAAAATGAACAACCCATAGAGGAAAGGTTTTATTTGACAACTGCATTACTAAAAGATCTATGAAAAATATTAAGAACAAGTACTTTTATTATACTCATAAAAAGGTAGCGAAGAAAACTGCAAAATCACTTTTTATTTCTTGCCATAGGCAAGAAAATATAAGCATAAAGAGGAACCTAGCCACAAACAGCACGGATATCACTATGTATTCTTCATGATTATGCATCATGTAATGAAAAAGACTTTTCAGAAATATGAACTGTAAATACATTTCAAAGAAAAATGGAAATGAGAAGAAAGCTAAAGTATTGTTTTGCACAGAGATTTCACTTTTTTATTGACCTTCTCTTATCTTCCCTTCCATCAAAGGAGAAAAAACATAGAAGGAGCAACAGTAAATATTAATATTTTCAAGATTTCTGATTAATCTAAAAAATAAAATTTCTTAATGACAGTGTTGAGACAAACACAATAACCTAGGTAGCATGACATAGGTAAGCTCAGGGTTAGGTCAAACTTTCCAAAATCAAAATAAATTCCGTGATGCAGAGCTGAAAATATCCTGACTTTTAGGCCACTGTAGTTGGCATTTCAAAAAAGGTAATTTCAAAGGGTAACAGTTTTTATTTTTATTTTCATTTTATTTTTTTTATTTCAGGATATTATAGGGGTACAAACATTTTGGTTACATCTTATGACTTTGCCACACCCAAGCCATGATTTGAGGCATGTCCTTTCCCCCCTACAACACTCACCATGTCCATTAATTGTGAGTTTACCTACCTCCAACCCCCTAATCCCTGGAGAATATTACTACCGTGTGAACACCATAGTGTTGATCAATTAGTGCCAATTTGATGGTGAGCTCTTATATTTTCCTGGATAGAGTTTTTGTTTTTAAAATGTTTATAATCTTGAGTGTAGTGATGGTTTCATGGGTGTATGCATATGTCCAAATTCATTAAATTATATAAGTTAAATATGTATAGTTTTTATATGTTAATTATACCTCAATAAATCTGCTTTTATTTAAAAAACAGTTTTTCACAGGTAATTTATAAAACATAAAAGTACAGATTCTGTCTACTTTGATGTATAAGAATTACTAGCCTTTTTAAAATGGAAAGGTAAGTTAAAGCATGCCCTAATGAACTAAACATATTAAAACCAGATCAGTAACATGATATATCTTCTTCTTCAGAGACTGATAATAAGTGATTTCAATACATTTCTGGGTTGGGGCAGGACATGTCTTTAAAAGATCTAAATGAAATCTATTCTGCCTAGTGTATGTTTTTATTGACTTTGTCAAAGATCAGTTGGCTGTAAATACATAGATTTATTTCTGAGCTCTCTATTCTTTTTCATTGATTTATGTGTCTACTTTTATACCAGCACCATGCTGTTTTGGTTACTATAAACTTGTAGTATACTTTGAAGTCAGGTAATATGATGCCTCCAGCTTTGTTCTTTTTGTTTAGAATTGCTTTGGCTATTTGGGCTCTTTTTAGGTTCCATATGAATTTCAGGATTGTTTTTTCTAATTCTATGAAAAATGATATTGGTATCTTGATAGATATTGCATGGAACCTATAGATTGCTTTGGGGAGTATGGTCATTTTGAAAATATTAATTCTTCCAATCCATGAGCATGGAAAGGTCACCCTTTTAAATAAATGGTGCTGGGAAAATTAAATTTCCATATTCAAAAGAATGAAACTGGACTCCTATTTCTCACCATATACAAAAAGAAACTGAAGATGGATTAAAGAATTAAATGCATGACTTTGTGTAGAGATGAGAGTTTCTATTGAAGTTGGTTTCTAATTTTATTTCACTGTGGTCTGACAAGATACATGGTATAATTTCAATTTTTTAAGTTTTTTTTTTGAGACATGCTTTGTGGCATAGGATATGGTCAATCTTAGAGAATGTCAATCTTAGAGCTGATGAGATTAAGTCAATCTTAGAGCTGATGAGAAAAATGTATATTCAGTGGTTTTGGGATAGAATGTTCTGCAAATGTCAGTCAGGCCCATTTGTTCTAGAGTTCTGTTTAAGTCCATTGTTTCCTTGTTTATTGTCTGTTTGGAGGATCTGTCCTATTCTAGCAGAGGGGTGTTGAAGTTCCTGACTATTACAGTGCTGCTGTTTATCATTTTGTTTAGATCTAGTAGGATTTGCTTTATGAATCTGGGTACACCTGAGTTAGGTACATAAATATTTAGAATTGTTATGTTGTGAAAAATTGACAGTAGTAATGCATTGATGTTAAATCCCAGATTTTGGTTATTATATTGTGGTTATATAGGAAAATGGCCTTGGAAACACACAGTAAATATTTGGGGGTGATATAATGCATCATTAATCTCAAATAATTCAGGGGGAAAAAGTTATATGTCCTGTGATTCTGATGTTTCTGTGAGTTTATTATTGTTTCAACATTTAAAAAATTAAAAAATAAAACAGTAGGCACACTTCCTGTAAAAGGCATAAAAAAAAACAGACTTAAATGTAAGACCTGAAACTATAAAAATACTAGGAGAAAACAGGACAAACTCTTCTGGACATTGGTGTAGGCAAAGAAATCACAACCAAGACCTCAAAAGCAAAGGCAACAAAAACATATATAGGCAAATGAGACTTAACAAAATTAAAAAGTGTCTACACAGCAAAAGAAATGATGAAGAGAGTGAACAGACAACTTGCAGAATGGGAGAAAATGTTCACAAACTATGCATTTGACAGGAGACTAGTATGCAGAATTTGTGAGGAACTCAACAACAACAACAACAAATAATCCCATTAAAAAGTGAGCAAAGGGTAGAATAGACATTTTTTCAAAACATGACATACAAATGGCCAACAAACATATGAAAAAATACTCAACATCACTAACCATCAGAGAAATGCAAATTAAAACCACAATGAGATATCATCTTTCACCAGTGAGAATGACTATTATTAAAAAGAACTAAATAACAGATGTTGGCAAGGATGCAGAGAAAAGAAAATGTTTATACACTGTTGGTTGGAATGCAAATTAGTACAACCTCTATGGAAAACAGTATGGAGATTTCTCAAAGAACTAAAAATAGCATTTGATCCAGCAATCCCACTACTGGGTACTTACCCAAAGGAAAAACATTATTATGTCAAAAAGACACCTGCACTCATATGTTTATCGCAGCACTATTCACAATAGCGAAGATATAGAATCAACCTAAGTGTCCATAAGTGGATGTTTAGAAAGAAAATGTGATATATATACACTATGAAATACTACTCATGCATAAAAAGTAATGAAATTATGACTTTTGCATCAACCTGGATGGAACTGGAGACCATTACCTTGAGTGAAACAAACCAGCCACAGAAAGACAAATACCACATGTTCTCACTTATAAATGGGAGGTAAATAATGTGTACACATGGACGTAGAATGTAGAATCATACACAATGGAAGCTCAAAAGGGTAGGGGGTAGAAGTAGGGTGGATGATGAGAAATTACTTAATAGGTACAATGTATGTTATTCAGGTGATAGATATCCTAAGAGCCCTGACTTAAGTATTCTGTAATATATCCAGATAACAAAATTACACTTGTATCTCATAAATTTGTAAAACTTAAAAAAACCTATTTTCTTGGCCAAAACTGCCACTCAGTAGGATAGGTGATCAAAATTGATTCTGGCAATTGACTTATTACTCTTCACATTATATTTCATATTTAAATCTTACAGAGGATAAGTTTTTATCTTGATTTAAAAAAAACAAATGTGTTTGGCATTTAGGAATAAGTTGTACACTAACTGGGTGATGGGCACACTTATATTTTGGCTCAAGCAGTACAAAAGCAATCCATGTAACCAAAACATTTGTATCCCTGTAATATTCTGAAATGCAAAAAACAAAAAAACAAAAATGAGTGATCTTTTGTCATTCTGCTTTCCCAACTCATTTAAATTTCAAATAAATTTAAATAATTGTCTCAAAGACTATTAGCTCTGCTGTCACCCCTTTCCTTAACCCTTTTATCACCCGTTAGAGTAGAAGGATGATGGAGTGGGAAAAAATTCAAGTGAAAATGAGAACACTCACTAGAAATGTCTAATATTGGACAAGGGTGACTTCCCTCTCTGAGCTTCACTTTGTTCCACTGTAACAAGAGCTCTATTTTCCTGTTCAGCTCTAAACTGTCAGTAATTTCCCTAATAGGGCTATCAAAACTCCAAATGTATTCATTAGAAAAAATGCAAATAATTTTTTTTCTTTTGTGTAAAACACTGATTTTCTTTTATTTTTTATAATATTTTTTTATTATTTCAGCATAATATGGGGGTACAGATGTTTAGGTTACGTGTGTTGCCCTTGCCCCCCCTAACCCCCTCAGTCCAAGTTTCAAATATGTCCATCCTATTGCGTGGTGTGCATTGCACTCTTTGTGTACACAAATACTCGTCACCTCCTCCCTCCTCCCCCCTCCCCACTGCCCAACATCCAATAGATGTTATTCTTATATATGCACTTATGTGTTGATCCGTTAATACCAATTTGATGGTGAGTACATGTGGTGCTTGTTTTTCCACTCTTGGGATACCTCGCTTAGTAGACTGTGTTCCAGCCCTTTCCAGGAGTATAAAAGAGGTGCTATGTCAACATTGTTTCTTAAAGCTGAATAGTACCTCATGGTATACATATACCACAGTTTATTAATCCACTCATGTATTGATGGACACTGGGTTGTTTCCACATCTTTGCAATTGTGCTGCTATAAATATTTGGGTGCAGGTGTCTTTTTTATAGAGTGCCTTTTGTTCTTTTGGGCAGATGCCCAGTAATGGGATTGCTGGATGAAATGGTAAATCTACTTGTATCACTTTATGGTATCTCCATATTGCTTTCCACAGTGGTTGCACTAGTTTGCAGTCCCACCAGCAGTCTATGAGTGTTCCTACCTCTCCACATCCACGCCAACATTTATTGTGTTTTTTTTTTATTTCAGCATATTAGGGAGGTACAGATGTTTAGGTTATGTATGTTGCCCTTGCCCCGCCCTCCCCCGTAAGTCCGAATTTCAAATATGTTCATCCTTCGGGTGGTGCACATTGCACTCTTTGTGTATGCATATACCCGTCCCCTCTTCCTCCTCTCCCCTCCCCCTCCCCCTGCCCAACATCCAATAGATGTTATTCTTATATGTGCACTTATGTGTTGATCAGTTAGTATCAATTTGATGGTGAGTACATGTGGTGCTTATTTTTCCATTCTTGAGGTACTTCACTTAGTAGAATGCATTCCAGCTCTATCCAGGAATATACAAGAGGTGCTATATCATCATTGTTTCTTAAAGCTGAATAGTACTCCATGGTATACATATACCACATTTTATTAATCCAATCATGTATTGGTGGACACTTGGGTTGTTTCCACATCTTTGCAATTGTGAATTGTGCTGCTATGAACATGTGGGTGCAGGTGTCTTTCTTATACAGCATCATTTGTTCTTTTGGGTAGATGCCCAGTAATGGGATTGCTGGGTCAAATGGTACTTCTACTTGTTTCTCTTTAAGGTATCTCCATATTGCTTTCCACAGAGGATGCACTAGTTTGCAGTCCCTCCAGCAGTGTATGAGTGTTCCTATCTCTCCTCATCCATGCCAACATTTATTGTTTTGGGACTTTTTGATAAAAGCCAGTCTCACTGGAGATAAGTGATATCTCAGTGTGGTTTTGATTTGCATTTCCCTGATGATTAGAGATGTTGAGCATTTGTTCATGTTTTTCGGCCATTATTCTGGCTTCTTTTGAAGTTTCTGTTCATGTCCTTTGCCCACTTTTTGATAGGATCGTTTGATTTTTTCTTGTTGA
>CAUYSK010028296.1:0-16044 GCA_963575035.1 Avahi laniger | reverse complement strand
AAAGAAAGAAAAATGTTTAGCCCTTCAAGGTCTTTTATACATCTAACTTTATGATGACAACACAATGATTGCTTCATGACTACTGAATTTACACTAGAGAATAGACTATAAGCTAAGTTAGTGTATCTCAAATATACAGATACCGCAGTAAGGTTTAAGTTCACTGTAGTTATAGTTATTAGGGCTAACGCAGCTAAAGGTAGAAACGGGAAGAACAGCTAGGAAACTGTGAGAAAAACCATTTCAGCAGAATATTTAAGACTGAAAGGGAAGATGAAAGAGGTGTTTTAAGGAGAGGAAATAGTTCCTTCATGGGGTTAAGTATACCCAAGACATTCCTTCTACCAAGTTATTGATTAGTTTTGTTTGTTTCTCTCATCTGATTAAGAGCGTAGGTTCTGGGGTCAAATATGGGAGTTTGAAGACAATGGGCTAACCCTCAGTTTCCACACCTGCAAAGTGGGAATAAAAATACCTGTCTCAGGATTCTGTTCAAGTATAAAGAATATATGAAAACCCTAGTACAAGTCATCAGTCATTCAAGTGATAAATAACTATTATTTCATTCTGAGCCAGCCATTGATGTGCTTGAATAATTCATATTCTGCAGTCCCCCAATGCCCAGACAACAGACTGGTACTAGTCTGTGGCCTGTTAGGAACCAGGCCACACAGCAGGCAGGCAAAGGATCAACTTCACCTGTATTTACAGCCACTCCCCATTGCTCCATCCCCCACCCCCGTCTGGGGAAAAATCATCTTCCATGAAACTGGCCCTTGGTGCCAAAAAGGTTGGGAGCCACTGTAATTATATTGAGCTTTTCTCACGTTTGCATTTGCAAGGAATAATAAAAGACTCTCCATCTCTTCAATTTCCTCTATTCTCAAGGATAATGCAAGAACTATAAGGAACAAAAGTAACTAGAAATGACCCCTTCATTTCTCTTCTAGTAATATGTCCTAAGGGAATCATTTGAAATATCATCAAAAGTTTATGCATGAAGGCATGAATATGCTTAAAAATTATGCTTACCAGGAGTTTTTATGCCAACAAAAAATTCTGATAATGCCTAGGGAAAATCAGATTCAAAATTCTACCTGCAGTCTGAACTCAGCTATTTTAAAATGCACAAAGAAAAAGGACAGAAACAAAAATGTGCTTTGAAACTGACCTCTCTCTTCTATACAATACCTCCTGTTATAGGCTTTCTTCTGTGTGAAGTGAAAAGTTTTTTAGATCTTCCAGCTTTAGGAAGGAGCATAGTATCTTCTGGGCTGAATGTTGCCTAAAAGACTCTTACATTATTCAGAATCTCATTGCTTATGGTTGTGTCAATAGAAAAGTACCCACACTCCATAAAATATTTTAAAGAGGTTTATTCTGACCTAATATGTGTGACCACGGCCCGGAGAGCTACACTCAAGAAGCCTTGAGCAAGTGGTCTCGCCATGGTTGGGTTCTGGGAGACATAAATTACACATAAAGTCAAAAATCAATATATAAAAGACATACATTGGTTTGTCCTAAAAAAGCAGGACCTCAAAGTGGGGCATTACAGGTTATAGATGGGTTTAAAGAGTCTTTGATTTATAATTGGTTAAAGAAATGAAGCTTTGTCTAAAGGCCTGGAATGTTTTAAGTTAAGGAAATCGGTTAATCAGAGATAAGCCATTGGATGTATTCCAGATATATACCCAGACTCAAGTGATCTGTTAAGTAAACAGATGACCACAGGTGTGGTTTAAGCTTTGTCTTGTATAGCCTTAGACCTGTTAATAAGTTACAAAGGATGTCTCCAAGAACAGAGTGGGGAATGACAAGGCATGTCTGACCTCCCTTCTTACGGCCAGCAACTCAGCTTTAGGTTGTTTCTGAGGTCTCCTTGGCCAAAAGGGGCATCCATTCAGTAAGCGGGGGGAAGAGGGGCCTTAAGATTTAATTTTAGTTTACAATTGTTTCCTGTCATTTGCAATTACACATGGCCAACCTCTAATGGCTGAAATCAAAAGCTGTTTGCTGCTACGATGGCACATTGAAATATATGAAGTCATATTTCTCCCATGCAGTAGAGTAATTTCTTCATTCTTTGGAATTCTTGAAACAACAAAAACCATTGCTTCTCTCCAATTCCTTCTGTTTCCATTCTTCCAGGAGCATCTCACACATAGACTATTGAAATATTCTCAGCACTACTATTCTGGCTAATAACTCCATCGCCTTCATCTGCTGTGTTACTACAAAGAAATAAACCATCTTAAACCAAGGTTTTAATCATGTTATTCTCATGATAGATGCCTATTTCCTAATTAACAAAACCTATCCTTTTTTCAGTTTGCCTTAAATGAGTCTCAATTTTTCAGTCACCCTTTCCCAAGAACACAAGATCCCTGGTCAGTCTGAATTCATCTCTATTCCCCCAGAACATATGCTAGATAAAAATGTGTCAAATGAATAAACGAATACACTTCCAAAAGTCACTCCTCATTCCTCCGCAATCCCATATAATCTAGCCTCTGCCATGTGTATAGACTCTATCATACTGTTTTTTAGTGTAACTTGTACCCCTGTATTGGTCTCTGCTAATTGTAAATTACTCAAATACAGAGAAGGGCTTATACAATTTTCTTTTCATAGTAAGAACTCGTGCTGTCCTCTAATCACGTCTGTGATCATTTTGTGCATGTCAGTCTTATTTCTAATAAGGACTGCTCTTTAATTTATGGTGTAGCCAAGAGTGAGTCAGATTGTCCCTGAATTATAGCTTCTTTGTCTGTAAAAGGATGCAGTTCAACCCTAAGCCCCTTCAAACTCCAAGCTATGATTATCTTAGGGCCCTGCAGGTAAAGGAATATGAAGGCAAAAAGGGTCCAGTTTTCCAACTGACTTTCAGTTCAGTGCCTTCCATTAACATGCAAGTTAGAAAGTCAGTGGTTATGTATTGCAAGTAAAGTTTATTTATATTCAAAGCATTGGGAAGTTTTCATGTAAAACACAAGAAATGTCTAGCATGCCAATGAAGTTTCTGTCCTTTGAGGACTATCCAACTTGAAAAACAGGACAACAAAAATCAAAGAATTGCTAGAGGTAAAAACGTGTCAATGTTTCATGTCTTAGGGCAAAGACACTAAGAGGCTTCCTATCAGATATAATAAAGTCCTTTAATGTAGATATAGTTTACAGTCCCTAGCAATGATTCAGCCCAAAAAACAAAGTAAAATGCATTAGTATTAGAATTTCCAAGACATCCGTGTTTAAGTTTTTCTTTAAAAAGCTACTTAATAATAATTCATTATGTCTCCAATATATATTTTCTGAGTAGCTACTGTATCCCAGCTCTGGGTTCTCGATTACTAGCTATGTGAACTTGAGCAACTTACTTAACTTATTTGTGACTTTAACTCACCTCCACCCCATCAGTTTAATGAGGATAATGATGGGCCCATTTTATCAGCTATTGTGTGGATGAGAGTTAATATATGCAAAACCTCAGGACAGGAATAAGCACTTAGTTAACAATATCTAAGTGATTTATATTATTATTGGTGTTACTGCTGCTTTTTTGTTATTGTTACTTTTCCATGCAAGGCACTCTGCTAAATATGTTGTAGTATAAAAAAAAAGATATCGCAAAACATAATATCCATGTCTTGCTTCTCAAAAACTTGAGGTCATGCACTAAAAGAAAAAAGTGATAATGTCATATAAAAGATAAAGATAAAATGCCATGAAAATTAATAAAAAGAATCACTTACATAAACTTCTACAATAGCCCTTGCAATCACCATGCTTTTGTCCCTTTCTCTCCCCTTCCCTTTTCCCATGTTGGATTGAATGTACCTGGAAGGTAAGTACTCAGCTAATTCATGTGTGATTCACCTTGTCTTGCAGAGAATACAATATGAAAGAAGACTTCAATTATCTTCTTTTAATGGAGTAAAAGTCTTAGAATCAGGTACCTAGCATTTGACTATGAACTGAGCATCCAGAGAGAAATGTCTAACGAGTTAAAAATAGCAATTCATTAAAGTTTCTTAGGTGGAAAAAGAGCCACATACTGGGATGTTTGCTCTAAGAAAATATGCTGATAGTTGTCTATAGGAGGAACAGGAAAAGAAAACAAGTCAGTCAGAAGGCCATTTCAATTTTCCAGTGTTAAGAAATTTGACTCAAAATCTTTTCAATTTCTCCTGAGTTTTACATCTTTAATAAGATTTATAGAAAACACTTCAATTCCATTATTGGAGTGGTATTACTTGGTTCATTATTAAAATGAAATCAGTACATTCTAAACGTGAGGCCATTCAGCAAATAATGACGTTCTATCAGTTCTAAGATAAAATTCATGTTGTAGATGTTGTCAGAAAGAAGGATCTTAGCACAGAGACTTAGCTGAGAAAATTTTATTAGGAATTCTATGATAGAGATTTGCAGTACATTTAGTCCTCTCTGTGAGGACTTGACTATAATCTATCGCCTTTGGAAAGTAATTTAGGGAAATAGCTTCACAGTTACATAAAGAATATAATGAATAAATCAATCTCTTCTATGCTGCAGGCATTGCAGAAACCACAGTTGAAGTAAAATATTACCTCATTGTGATATCTAGCCAAATAACCCCCTCCCTAAAATTTTGAGTCATTTACAACGTACCTTCCCACATCACAAGACTATTACTTATTTCCTTTTTCCCCAGGAGCTCAGAGTAATTTAAATATTGTTTCCTTTTATTTCTGAAAATATGGTGAGACTTTTGCTTCTGCCCATTTGGGAATTAATAATCTGATCTCTTTCTCCCAACTCAAGGCACACACACACGCTAAAAAAAAACCCAGAAACTGGATAAATTTAAAAAATATCATATTTTTAAATGCCTTGTTAATCTAAAAAGAAAGTCTGAAAAAAATCCCCAAAGGGAAAATATAATGATGATGATGATGATGATAACAAGATAAAAGTAGAGTGAAAAAGAGAATATGAAGCCGGAAATATCCCGGGAGCAAATGCCAATGGCAAGGAGTCTGGAGCGTCGGGGACTGAAGTCTCACCACTCTGATAACTGAGGATTAAATTGTGGGGCCTTTGCCAGGATGGAGACAGCTAGACATAAGACCCCTGTAAAATGAAACAACTCCAGCGCGGTACAAGAATGCCCTGGGCAACTCAAGCCTGCAGCAAAGAGCTAACAGAGCTAAGAGGAAAACTTATCTGTCCCAGTCTTGGTTCCAGGAGAGAAATATATAAGAATAAAAATAGTCTCATAAAAAAATTTTAACCATAGACCTGCCACCACATGTCCCTGGGGCTTGGTTTCATATGACATGTATGATTTGGGGAAGTAGAAGCCAAAATATTAATTAAAGTGGAGCTGGGATGATAACACAGATCCTCTTGGGAAGAAAGCATCTTCCACTGGGCGCCCACACTGATTTTCTCACAGTCAAATATTAGTCCAAAGTAATTATCAAATACCCAAGAAAACAAGTTATCTTGACAGAGAGTCAGTAGAAATAACAAACAACCAGTGTTAGATCCCCAAGGATTTTAACATTAGAATAACACGGAATATAAAATAATCAAGGATTAAAATGTTAAAAAACTGAAAATCAAACCATAGACAAGGATCAAGGGAATATTAAAAACGACCAAGCAGCTTTGTCAAAGAACCACGTAAAAGTTCTAAAATTTTTTTAAAAAGTAACCATCGAAGTTTAAAACTCAGAGGATGAGTTAAATAGCACATGTAACAAAACCAAAGAGAAAATTAATTAGCTATATCTGAAGAAATTAGCCAAATGCAGCATGAATAAACAAGATAATTTAAGAGGTACAGAGAATAGAATGAGAAGACTTCAAATATATCTAATCATAGTCAGAAAGAACAAAAGAGACTAGGGTACAGGCAATATCTGAAAAAATCTAAGAATTTTCTAAAAATGATAAAACACAGAAATACTCAAGCAGGGTTAAGAAAAATAGAAAAATCACAGCTTAGATACATCACAGCAAAAAAAAAAAAAAAAATTCAGAAAGCCAAAGACAAGAAAAAGACAGTTTAAAAAGTCCTAAAAATACAAAAGAATAAAACAAAGAAAGATAAACAAGAGACTCCATAGCAGTATTAAATGAAATGGAAATCGAAAATAGAAACACAATATATTCGATTATCCTTGTCACACCAACGAGTATGTGGCTCAACATTAGGACCCCCTGAAATAGAGAGCCCCAAAAGAGACCCTCATCCACCTGGAAACAACATGTGATACAGAAGGATTGCAGATCAGTAAGGATGAACTGGAACTTCAATAATCATGTTAGAAAATCGGATTTATAAAACAGTGATGCTGGAATAATGGGCTAAACATAGTAAAATGAAAATAAATGGGAACTCTATCTCACACCATACAGAAAAATCAATTCTAGGAGATTAAAGATTTAAATGTGAAAAGAGATTTTTTTTAAGCGTAAAAAATATACAGGTTAATTAATATCTTCAGGACTCTGTGGTAAGGAAGACTCTCTTAAACAGAACAGAAAAGTACAAATTGTGATTGAAAAATAAATAAACTTGATCTATTAAAATTAAGGGTTCTTTTTATCAAAAGACATTTTACAAGAAAATATAAAATAAAATATAAAACCTAAAAGATAGTTTTGTGATTTGTAAAGCATAAACTAGAACACATAAACAATTCTGACAAACGAAAAAAGAAGAGACAAATGACACATTGAAAAGGAACAAAAAAAAAAAAAAGAAATATAACAAAGTGAAAATATGCCCAATCTCATGTTTAATCAAGGACATGAACACTAAAACCATGAGAGAACATTTTATACACATCATATTGGCAAAAATTTAAAAACCTGACGTTAGTAAGTATTGATGAATATAATGAGCAAAAATAAACTGTTGGCATGAAGTAAATTGGTTCAAAAATTGGAAAAATAATTTGGCATTATTTTGTAATGTCACTTCTATGTGTTTCCATCTCTACATTAATAATTTAGAGCTAACTCTTTGCACATTTATGCAAAGATATTTTCAACAGCAACAACAACAAAAAAAACAACTGAAAACAAACCAAATATCCATTGACAAGAGAATGAATAAATACATTGTGTTATAGTTATACAATGTGAAAATACTAGTTATGAAAATGAATGAATTACTACTCCATGTAAGAACAGAGAGGAACCTCCAAACCTAGTGATGAGTAATGCAAGGGGAAATACAAATCGGAAAAAAATAATAATAATTTTCTATGCTTTAAAAAAGATGAGACACCTCCCTCTTCTACTTTCAGAACATTTTCTTTAGAAAACTTGTTATAAATTCTTTCTATGTCCCTTTGAGATGTTCATAAATCTTTTTAAAACTAAATAAGCCACTGGCTAGCTTTACAACCTAAGAATGTCTCTCTCAAGGACCCAGGAACCATTGTTTTGAAGTGTAATCATAAAGGAAGATAACACCATATCTCCCAGCTTCTCTGGGAGGGTTGGAGCCTAACTTAAGTGGACATCTCACTCCAAAACTACCTCCTGTCATGAAAATATAAGAAGTTAATTTTTTCCTTTAGATAAAACCAATTGGCTAACACAGATGGTGACTCCAATGACAGGTGAATTTAGGATGAACGATGACAAACGATGCTGTCAAACCCTCTTACTTGAAGAATGATTACTGCTTATCTTGAGAACACGTATGTAATGGGTTGTATTTGTGTAGCGTTGTAGAAGAGTAAGATTTCTTTGCGTTTTTGCGATCTCTTTAGCAGATTGTCTGTGATGTGCATCACACTCTGGTTTAATGCTTTTATTCAATAACAAAACTGTTTTCTTCCTCTTCTATCTTTGTGCAGAGGTTTGCTGGGTGGCAGCTGTATTAGAATTCTCCAGAGAAACAGAAACAATTGCTCTGTGTTTGGTAGGGTAGGGGTCCCTGGGAAAAGCTGATGTTGTAGTGCAAGTCCAAAGGCCATCTGCTGGCAGAACTCACTCTTGTTTGAAGGAGGTCAATCTTTTGTTATATTGAGGACTTCAGCTGATCGAATGAGGTACACCCAGATTATGGAGAACAATCTTCTTTACCAAAAGTCAATCAGTTTAAATGTTAATTTCTTTCAAAATTATTTTTCACCAAAACATCCACAATAACGTTTGACCACATATCTAGGTACCACATGGCCCAACCAAGTCAACACATAAAATTAACCATCACAAATGCATCCCTTGCCAACTTGGCACTCATATACATCTCCTTAAATTATATTAATCTCCAAATAAGAACAATAACAAGGTCATACTTCCACCCAACCTGATGAACTATCCTGCATACAACCAAAAAGGAACTCTTTCCCCAGGAGAGGATATAAAGTCCTTGGGTGAGGTTAACTCTTCTCCTTTAACGTCCTATAAATTAAACACTATGTAGTAAACTTGAGAGTACTTAAATATTATGATGTAAAGTTAATACATCTTATTTTATATCATAAGGCGATACGAAAGAGAAGGAAACAAAGATAATATACAAACACATATTCACAACAAAATAAGGAAAAAATGCTCATAACAATTACAGTCCTTATTTCTGTAACTGATCATGTGGTCATAGCTGGTATTTATAACTATCAATATTTTCTTCCATTTGGTATTCCCTTTTCCTTCAGTGGGACGTGATTCTTTACCTGGTAGAGTAATTCAAACTCCATTCCTGAAGGGTCTGGGCCATTAGTAGTCCTGCCTGGATCTGGCTGTTGTAGTTTTCCATTGACTATAATCACAGGGCATAATACTAAGAGATGCCCTAAGGGACTTCCTGTATTCCATTGTGAAATAGCAGCCCAATTTCCCCATTATCTTCAGGAAGAGTCATCCCAGCCAACACTACAGCTCCCTTCTTAGCCTCCTGACTCAGTGTTGTGAGGAGCCCACACCATTTAACTTCCAGTTCGTTGCAATTACTGTTGTATCTATTGGTGGACACATTCCTCCCTCTGCAACTAAAACTTCTAGACCAGCAGAAAATAATGTTGCAGGAACAGAAAGTAAAATTTTTGCTACTGGAATACTAGGAGTAATAGTGAGCAGTGTCACTCCCATTTCTACTCTTTAATTCCTGGACCTATCAATCCTGCCTATGTGATAAACAGCACCATATATCAGACTCTGATTCAGAGTATATAAAGCCTCCTTCAGAATCTTTCCCCAGCCCTGTAAGGTATACTGCCACCTAGCTGGTGCTGTAACTGACTCTTCAAAATGCTATTTCACCATTCTATCAAGACAGCTACTACAGGATGGTGGAGAACATGGTAAGACCAGTGAATTCCATGAGCACAGCCATTACCATATTTCATTTGCTGTGAAGTGAGTTCTCAATCAGAAGCAGTGTTTTACGGAATACCATGACAGTGGAGAAGGCATTTTGTAAGTCCACAGATGGTAGTTTGGCAGAAGCACTGTGTTTAGGGAAGGCAAACCCACATCAAAAGGGTCTTTTCCAGTAAGAACAAAACACTGCTCCTTCCATGATGGAAGTTGTCCAATGTAATAACCTGCCCCCAGGCAGCTGGCTGATCACCCCGGGATTTGGTGCCATGTGGAGACTTGGTGTTGGTCTCTGCTACTGGCTGACTGGACGCTCAGCAGTGGCTATAATCAGATTGGCTTTGGTGAGTAAACATGCATGTTGCTGAGTCCATACATAATCTCTCTACCTGACACAATGGCCACCTTGTTCATGAGCCCACAGGGCAATGGCAAGAGTGGCTGCAGAAAGAGGCTGGCTACTATCAAGAGAATGTGTCATCCTGACCACTTGATTATTAAAATTCTCCTCTACTGACATCACCCTTTGGTGAGCATTCACATAGGATACAAATATCTTGATATTTTTCACCTATTCAGAGAGGTCTATCAAATACCCCTTCCTCAGACTTCCTTGTCACCCATTTTCCAATAATGTTCCCTCCAAATCTCTGACCATCCAGCCAAAGCATTGGCCACAGCCCATTAATCAGTGTGTAATCACATGTCTGACCATTTCTCCTTCCAAGCAAAATAAACAACCAGGTGTGCTGCTTGAAGTTCATCTCAGTTGGTGATGGAGAGGCTACATCTAGTGGCAAAGACTTACCAGAATTTAGCAATTCCATGTCCCTACCTTCATCATGGTTTTCCTACATATCCTCCAACTTTCAGAACCCCCTTCTTTCCTCATCGATGCCCTCACTTTAACAGCAGACACCTTGTGGGACTGCAAATTCGTAATTCAGTCACTGGCAGCATGAGATACTGGTTTGGTTTTTGGCAATCTCAGCCCTGCAGCTGTGGGAGATAAGTGTCTCACTCAGGGCAGACACAGAAGCTCTCATTTCATTTACTCTATGCCTGAGTTGGGAATTTGAATCCCTGATCTCATCCCTTTTCTTCCCCACTTTGACCAGCACCATTAGAGCAATGATCCAATCTCATTACACTCAGTTTGACAAAAATATTCAAAAGCATCATATACCTGGCCACCCAATCTTTGACTTCTATAAGGGTTTGATGAGGAGTATCCAATGATGGTATTTTGCTTATCTTTACTGCTGCATCTTGCCATGGATTACGAGTGCTCTCTTTACTCATTTACTACAGTGTTCTCATTAGTCTACTTATAATTCACAGTCATTAGTGTCTTTATTTTTTTTTTATTTCAGAATTTTACTGGCATACATACATTTTGGTTACATAATTTGCTTTTGTACAGTTTGGGTCAAAGTTTTAAGTGTGCCCTTCCCATTAGGTGTGAATTTACCCATCCCCTCCTCCTGCCTCCCACCTACTTGATCTCCTTTGAGTTTTACTTCCATACGTGCAAATAAGTGTTTGTGTGTGTGTGTGAGAGACTCATTCTTGTGTGTAGCAATAGTTTTTAACAAAACCCAAATCAAACAAACGAACCAAACGTGAGAAACTCGTAGAGAGAGTGACAGCCATCAGGAGTGGGTATGAGTGCAGGAGGGGATGAGGGAGGGCGGGCAGCAGTAGGAGGAGGATGGTGCTGACGAAAGCTCTTTACATTTTATTCTTTTCTCTCCCTTGTGTTGCCCTGGACAACCACTGTGTCTGTACTTTCACCACATAAATTAGCAGGGAAAGCCCAGTCCTCTGGTGCCTGTTTGGGAATGAAGTTTCCAGGCAACACAAAAGCCTGCCGCAGAGTTAGGAGTTGATGTGTATAGGTAGGTACGGCCTAACCTAGGGCAGTGGTTGCCCTAGCATATTACCCCTCCACTCCCTCCTGCTCAACAGTCCCAGGGCTGGAGGAGCAAAAGCTAGGGAGATGATTATCATGCCAGTGCTGTTGCTCTTAAGGCTCAAAGGTGGTTCTTGGTGTGGTTATTCTATGTAGAATTCTATAATGACTGGTGTCCTCTAACCTGAGGTTTGGCCTCTCTTCTCTCCTTATAATCTCCCAGAATAACAGATATTACGGTCTGAATTTTCAGCTTTTCCCAAATTCACATTGTCAGAAGTTAACCCCAGAAACACACACACAGACAAAAATAACTAGACACTTGAAACCTAAAATGATCTCAAATGATCTCAGAGGTTAAATTAGCAAGATATAAAATCTAAAGCAGAATTTTTGGAGTCAGAATGACAAAAAATTAGAGGTAAACAAACTATTAGAAAGATATTTGAAAAGATATCAACAATTTGAAGGAAGAAAGAGTAATCAATAGTAAGACCAGGTATAATATTAAATATGAAACATATAATATTTGAAATCATGAATATAATATACAATTCAATCAATAGGATGAATATTTAAAAAACACAGATAATTGGAAATTAAATTGAGAAACTCTGAGAACATAGCAGCAAAAGGGAAAAAGATGGAAAAATTTTTTAAAAAGCAAAAGAATTTAGAAATAGAAGTGTCAAGATACAAATTATAAGAGTTCTCAGAAAGAAATAAACATGAAGGGGAAAAGTATAGAAGAAAAAATGGTAATAAACTTTCCAGAATTAAGGAGGGACTAAACCTCAGATCAAAAGAGCTCATAAAGTTCCAGATATGAAATATTAGGGAAAAACCCATATTAAGATAAATAACAGTATATTTGAAAATTGTTAAACAAATAGAAAGTTCTAGAAGCTTCCAGAGAGAAAGAGCTGATCACTTGTAAAGGGATAAAAATCATATCTAGGAGAGAGTCCAAGAATTTGCATTCCTAACAAGTCCCCGAGTTATACTAATGCTACTGCTCCAGGGACAACACTTTGAGAACCGCTGTAATATATTTAATTCCAAAACTGCAGATCAAATGGGAAAAAAAGCAGAGATATAGAATATCTGAATAAGATATTTGAATGTACCAATAAGATATTAAGTATACAGGTAATTCTATATCTAACAGAGATAGAGATAGTATTTTTCGTCTGTATTCTCACACTTTGTCCATTTTCTTCACTAGGAATTCTTATATAAATATATGAATAGTGACTATAATGGTGAAGGAAGATGTAGACTATCAAGGGAAAATCCATATTTTAAAGGTAAAAAAAGTTAAACATTAGAAATGCTGTCGTCTACAGCCATACCACCCTGAATGTGCCCAATCTTGTCTGATGTCAGAAGCTAAGCAGGGTCAGACCTGGTTACTACTTGGATGGGAGAAATGCTGTTTACAATGATGCAGCCATCTATGGGGTGTGGAGATTTTTTAAATGGCCTCCAAATCGTTGACACACTTCTCACTGAAGCAAGGCCCCTATGTTCTCTCCCTTGAATTGGTGCTCTGTAAAAACTTCAAAAAACAGAATATAGCAAAAAGAACATAGTGCCTGTGTCTGACCTCAGGCTTTAAGAAATTGGCAGCTTCCACTTCCTGTCTCTTGCAATATTTGCCCATGGAATCCAGACACCATGCTGTAAGGATTTACAAACAGCCCATGGAGAGGTCCAGAGAACCAGACCCACAGCCCACAGTACTGACTGATTTCCCACCCAACATCATACACCAACTTGCTAGCCCTGTGAGCAAGAGCAAGCATCTTAAAAATGGATCCACTGGCTTCTACTAAGCGCTCCAGCTGATACCCAACAGAGATGAGCTCGCTATTGTCAAACTCTGCCCAAACTACAGATCTATAAGAAAAAAAAAAGACAATGTTGTTGCCTCAAGCCACTGTATTTTGAGATGATTTATTTTACACCAATAGAAACTAGAACAGAAAACTTTATATAATATCTTAGTAAACTCTTAAATACGACAAAAAAGTTAAAAGAAATAAAACAAGTAATATTCATAAAAGAGGTTAATGCACATATCAGTTTTAGAGATGTTCATGTGTTCTCCTTGTAAATAAGAAGATAGTCACCAAAAGATTAAGAGATTTGCCCAAAGTTAAGAATTTAATAAGGAGAGGCATTAGGATTAAAATGCAATCCTCTGGCCTCTGACTTTGAAGTTTTGCCAATAGCCTGTGCCCCTGTATACGCAACCAGTGTTTGAAAGGCATTTCTTTTCTAGGGCAGGTCTGCACTTAATTGGCATTCTTCAAAAGACAACTCCAGTGCTAATCAAGGCAAAGAAAACTCACATTACATCAGAAGTCAAATGAATGTCCCAGATGTAAACATTTATTTTACGATCAAAGTTCCTTCCTTAAGCCTTAAGTAATAGTATTTATTAATTATTGGCAACAAGAGTCTGTCCAAACATCTGGATAGTACAGTCACTTATAACATTAAGTAAGAAAACAGAACAGCATAAACTCCAGCAATAACAAAAACAATGGCCAACCAAATTAAAATGTTAAAGGTTCGCAAAATAAACACTTTACATGCATTGCACGTAACTTGAGAATCTAACCGATCTCATCACTGAAAATAAATTTAAAATATAAATATCCACTTGCCATCCTAAGAAACCTTACTTGATGTTTCCATTTCTATCAAAAATTTACTGAGAAGGGGCCCTACATAACTGGTATTTCCTACAGTGCTTGCATCTCATTTACACCCAGTAAATATATGCCAACAAAATCAAAGAACAGAATGTCCAGTGACGGAGGTTACACAAACCTGATAAAGCCAAGCATACAAAGGACAAAATGTAGGCAGATTGTAAATCTTGTTTGTATACTCAACCGAAATACCCAGAGCATTGTTCGGGACTCCCTTTCATATCAAGCCAATGAAAAAGGAAACTTTCTGCCCTTCTGATGAGCAAAATAAAATAAATAATTCCCTTCTCCTGTCCCTGTTTTGTCTCCTGTTTTAGCAGATATGAATCAAATGAATATTTAAATCTAAATCATAGTTCACATTTACTGGGTCGTTGTAGCCAAACAATCTCGTCAGCTCATAGACAATATCCAAGCCTGGATGGATGATAGTATCTTTTTTATATCAAACTTCTCTCTAGAAAAATCTTCTATAAGAGCAATGACAGATGTCTGTTTTCTGAGGATGTTCTCTGCTTTGATTTCTCTGATGTTAACACAACCGTGTCCTTCTCTGTTTCCAAGGAATAGTTGAAAATACATTTTAAGAATCCATTGATCAAACGTCTTCTATAAATTCTGACTTCTAGGCCAGGTGCAGTGGCTCATGCCTGTAAGCTAACAGTTTGGGAGGCCGAGATGGTAGGATCACTTGAGGCCAGGAGTTTGAGAACAACTTGGGCAACATAGCAAGATCCATCTCTACAAAAAATAAAAAAAAAACTAACCAGGCATGGTGGCATATAACTATACTCCCAATATTAGGAGGCTAAGGCAGAAAGATTGCTTGAATCTAGAAGTTTGAGGCTGCAGTGAGCTAAGATCATTCCACTGCACTCCAGCCTGGGCAACAGAGTGAGATCTTGTCTCCAAAAACAAACAAACAAACAAACAAAACAAATTCTGACTTCTAAATATGAAACACCTGTTATTAATTATACCAGGCACTTCACATATTTGTACTATGTATAGTGATTAAGAATTCAGGAATGGTGGCAGGGCGCGGTGGCTCACGTCTGTAATCCTAGCACTCTGGGAGGCCGAGGCGGGTGGATCGCTCAAGGTCAGGAGTTCGAGACCAGCCTTAGCAAGAGCGAGATCCCGTCTCTACCAAAAAATAGAAAGAAATGATCTGGACAACCAAAAATATATATATAAAAAATTAGCCGGGCATGGTGGTGCATGCCTGTAGTCCCAGCTACTCGGGAGGCTGAGGCAGAAGGATTGCTTGAGTCCAAGAGTTTGAGGTTGCTGTGAGCTAGGCTGACGCCATGGCACTCACTCTAGCCAGGACAACAAAGCGAGACTCTTTCTCAAAAAAAGAAAAAAAAAAAAAGAATTCAGGAATGGGAGCCCAGTGGAGTTGGGTTTGAATCCTGAGTCTTTTCTGTTAGCCCTATGACGTTGGGAGAGTTACTAAAGATCTTTGATCTGATCTGTTTTTGTAAGGATTAAGTTGGATTAATCAAGGAAATAATTTTGAAGATTTTTTTTTTTGCACTTGGCTGAAGAATTGGCCCAATTAGTGATAAAACTCAATTTTTTCTATATCCAAAGCTCCTAATTTACCTATTGCACAATACCATTTCTAAAACCACCTATGAAATATATACTGAAGTGTATTGACATAGAATTATTGCTCTATGCAGGGATTTTCTTTTCCAGCATTTAAATATATGGTCATTATAAAACTTTATGCAAATTTTCTGGAAAATATAGCAACATCACTGTAAGTATTCTCATATATCCCCTCATAAAAATTATTAGAAGACAATTCTTCAGGGATGCCTCATAATGCCTTGCAAGTGAGGTATTGACTGCCCTTTGTTCTGAAATATCTTTTCTTTTTTTTTTTTTTTTTTTTTGGAGACAAGTGTCTCACTGTGTTGCCCGGGCTAGAGTGTCGTGGCATCTTCCTAGCTCACAGCAACCTCAAACTTCTGGGCTCAAGCAATCCTTCTGCCTTAGCCTCCTGAGTAGCTGGGACTACAGGCATGCACCACCATGCCTGGCTAATTTTTTTAATATATTTTTAGTTGTCCGATT
>CAUYSK010028292.1:0-13800 GCA_963575035.1 Avahi laniger | reverse complement strand
TCTGTGAGATCATGTACATTTAAGGGCGTGTATTATTTTTTTTGTAATTTTTTTTTTTATTTCAGCATAATATGGGGGTACAGATGTTTAGGTTACGTGTGTTGCCCTTGTCCCCCCTCCGCCCCCGCAGTCCAGGTTTCAAATATGTCCATCCCATTGCGTGGTGCGCATTGCACTCTTTGTGTACACATATACCCGTCCCCTCCTCCCCCCTTCCCCCTGCCCAATATCTAAGAGATGTAATTCTTATATATGCACTTATGTGTTGATCCGTTAATACCAATTTGATGGTGAGTGCATGTGGTGCTTGTTTTTCCATTTTTGGGATACCTCGCTTAGTAGAATGTGTTCCAGCCCTTTCCAGGAGTATATAAGAGGTGCTATATCACCATTGTTTCTTAAAGCTGAATAGTACTCCATGGTATACATATACCATATTTTATTAGTCCACTCATGTATTGATGGACACTTGGGTTGTTTCCACATCTTTGCAATTGTGAATTGTGCTGCTATGAACGTTCGAGTGCAGGTGTCTTTTTCATAGAGCAACTTTTGCTCTTTTGGGTAGATGCCCAGTAACGGGATTGCTGGGTCAAATGGTAGTTCTACTAACATTCTAAATATTGTCCTCTTTTAGTGCCTCCTATCTTGATGAATGACACTAACATTCACCTCGCTGTACATACCAGGTGTTGTTCTTGACATTCGTCACTTACCTCCCCTTTCAGTTAAAGTTCCTGTCTTCTTGGTGTTACCTCCCAGATAGCTCTCAAATCTAAACCGCTTTATTTCCAGCTCTGTTGCCACTCCTCTAATCCAAGCCGCTATATTCACTGTGGACTTCTAACTGGTCTCCTTGCTCCCACTTTCTCTGCCTTGCCACCCATTCCCCTACATCATCTTTTAAATATGTAAATCAGATCATATTACTCCCCTGCTTAAAATCCTTCAGTGGCTATTTCTTTAAGGGGAAAGATCCAAATCCTTGTCAATGTCTACTAGACACTGCAAGCCTTGTCCCTGCCTAACCCTCTGTCCTCGAGCCCACGTGGTTGACTAGGGTCTGCTGAATTCCAGTCCAGGGCCTTTCATGCAACTTACAGTATTCCTTCCTTTCTGTTTTTATTATTTTTAAACTCTTTAATATACTTTGAAGTCTCTCTACCTCTCTTAATCTTACCTGACTTCATTCTTTTAAGAGGATAATTCATTACTATGATTTTAAGACCTTTCAATATACAGCAATTTGTTCTTGAAATACCACCACATTTCCTTTCTTTCTCTTTATATATGTATGTGTTTTTAGTATTTTGTGTATAGGTATTTAGCATTACCTAGGCAATTAAAAACAACTAAGCTTTGCAAAATCAATAAAAGTGTCAATGAAATAATTAGCCCACTCACTTTTCTCACCATTAGTTGCTCTTTTCTATTACTTTTTTACAACTTCTGATCCTGAGTCTCTTTCTGTGACTCTCTCAGGGCTTGGGTCTAACTCTCTGAGCTATCTATCTTGCTTAACTCTTTGAAATAATTCTACAAAAACCTACTTTTATTGAAAGTATTTATTACACTTTTTAACACAGATGAGTATGGCATCTCATTTCCTTGGGCGTGGAAGAGGATTTCAAATCAGTGGCCACCTTCTTAAAGCCCTTTTGTGCTACCTTTTAATTTATTATCTATTTATTTATTTTAATCAGTTTACCAAGATTTTATTTGAATTATATACTTCAACTTTAGCTTAAAATCCTTTACCTCTCTCTCGAAACCCTGAATTCACAGTCTGAGGCCATCTTGGCTTACCTCACTGAGCCATCGGTGGAGGCAGTAAGTACCACTTGTTTTTCTTCCACATAGATCACTTGAATAATTTGCAAAGAATGAGCACGCCAGGAAAGCAGCTGCTTGAATTTCTAGGGAGTAACAATAAGGCATATCCCTTGGAATAAGTATATGCTGGTCAAAATATAATCTTGAACAAAATCATTTTTCATTGAGCTAAGATTATGAGTGAATGGTGTAGACATCTGTGCTAGATGGTTAAGTCCCTACCCCCAATTAGCTCTTCTCTTGCTTGTTGGGGTACCCAAGGTCCCATTTTTAGAAATTTGTTAATCTTCACATATCCCTGAGAGAAGCAGTATCTTATGTCTTTAGCAATTTATCACGTGATTGAGAATTAACATTTCATTTAGTTAGTGATTAGTAGATGGTTAGGTGAAAGAAATGCCTTAGGAGAAAGTTTCAGGGGGACTGAGAGTGAATATAAGTAAGAATAGAAGGAAACAGAGCTGGAAGATGAAAGCCAAAGATGAGATTGGCAAAAAAGACTTTTCCTATTTTCGAATTTATCTAGAAGTAGTGCTGGCGATTTTGTTCTTTCTTAGGGATGTGGGATGGAAGGTATATGCTACAAGGAATTAAGAAAGGGGATCATCCCAGCTCATTCCCTTTCAAAACCATCATGAGGCCTGATTGGTTATGTTTCTTTAGGATGTGGTTTTTCTCCAAGTTTAGAGACCCCTTGGGCCTCAGAAGACATTCCAAAATTACATGAACCAGAGCTGTCAGCTGGGAAGCTTGTGCTGCAATAGTACCCCCTTTGAGTTTATTTCCTCTTTGTCATTGATAAACCTAGACTAATACAGTACTTCTTCCTGGATCATCTACGTCAGAGCATTGTGTGACTAGAGAGCTGGCAGCTTGGGAGTTCTCATGTAAGTGCCCTATTCATTTAGACTAGATGACCTATGAACTCTTAAACTTCTGGAATGCTATATAAATTTTCACAAATAAGTCAAAACATGAAGAAGATGCAAAGTGACCAGTGGTCTGGCTTACTCATTCCCTCTCTCTCTCCCTCACTCACTTATTCATCCCCCCTTTCCATAAGCAGACCATTGTTAATTGTCATGTAGCTTAAATTTCAATAATATATGTGCACTGAAAGTAGGGAGTCTTAAATTTCCATGTTTTGTGGCATCTAGCACAAAAAAATGCTCAATAAATATGTGATGATTCGTTAATTAAAGCGGAAAACTAAAGTTCTTACCTTATCATCATGAGGTGGATCCAGGAAAGAACTAATACTGCAAAGGATAACATGTCCTTCTGTATAAAATTTAAATATTAGAATCTTTAATTAGATACCATGTTGTCTAAATAAATATTACCCAGACTGCCAAGTTATTTTGATTCAGGCATTTATAATGGTAAAAAATGAATTTGAGAAACCAGAAACAAAAGCAGAAATTTCACATAAATTTTTATATGTAGCAATTATTTTGCTTCAGGCTTAATAAGTCATGAGGAGGTTGCTTTATCCATTCAGAGTCAAAGTTCTGCTAGAAATCAGGGTGGATGATAATAGAAATGAATACATGACTACCAGAGTCCAGACTATTACAGAGATATTCAGAGATATTCAGCCTACAATCCAAATAATAGTTACAAAAACTAGATACCAAAAAGCAACAATGACTACACCTAGACATATCATATTTAAACTCTATGGAAACAAAGGTAAAGAACAAAGTATTGAAATAAGCCAGATGGGAAAAAAATCACAAAGATAAGAATTACATTAAACTTCTCATCAGAAACAACATAAGCAAGAAGAGAGTTGAGTGAAATATTTAAAATGTCGAGAGAAAAAATACTCACCAACCTAGAATGATGTACCCTGCAAAATTATCCTTCAAAAGTGAAGGAGAAATAAAGACTTTCTCAGACAAATAAAAATCAAGGGAATTTGTCACCAGTACATCTGCCTTGCCAGAAATATTAAAAGAAGTTCTTCAGAGAGAAGAAAAATGATATACGTCAAAAACTCAGATCTACTTAAAGAAAGTAAGAACGTTAGACAAGGAATAAATGAAGATAAATTAAAATTTTTTATGTTTCTTATTCTTAACTTATCTCACATAAAAATTTGTACAAAATAATAATAGCGACAATGTATTTGATGTTTATAGTTTATGAATACTTGAAACGAATGACAGTAATTCAGGTTCTCCTGACATTCATTTATTCTTCTATTTATTCAGCAGGCTGTTCATAGCACTCTCTCATGCTTGAGCATCCCGCTTAGTTTTTCTTCTGTTTCAATAAATGTTGCGTATTTTTCCTATGGCCATTTTTATACCATGCAGGTTGGTAAGGTGCCTGTAGCTGATTATGTAAGAGTAATGACTTACCTACATTTCCAGCCAGTAGTATCCTGGTACATGAATCAGTATACAGCGACGTCAGAGAAATGGCAGAATGTTTTGTGAAGGGTAGCATGTCTTTCAGCAGTCTTCCCTAAGTAAAGTATAATGCAAATAAGGCTTTTTCTATGACAATAAATTCTATAAAATCTTAATATTGAAGTTGATATTCTCTATAAATATCTTAAAAATTATCCTCACTACTGAAACATGATTCTCTTCTGGTAATAAAAAATAATTTGAAGCCATCCATAGGGACTTATTTCCTGGAAATTAAATAATCTAAAGGTGTAGACAACTGTTAATTATAAGCATCTAGACTCGGATTATTATAGATTATCTCTATACTTGGAGGTTTTTTTTACACATCCATGATCCTTTTAATGAGATTCTTCAGATCTTATTTACGATTACATATTCTCTTTTTAAACAAACATTCTTTTCAGGTCTAAGTGTATCTTAATTGTTTTAAACAGAAATATTTGCCTTTTCAGAAGTATTTATTTTTGAATATTGGTGCAAGATAAGGGATTATAGGAGATTCAATTTCAGACAGATTGTTTTGCAGCGCTTAGTGTAAACCAGCACTGGGAAGGGATCTCCCACGTATTATCTTGCTTAGGGAATAAACAATCCAAGCTTGAGAAGAAAGAGTTTCAATCTGCTACTTGTTTCCTGAGACTTTATTTTGCTTCTCCAATTTCTCTCGCTCTTTTATTTCTCTGTCAGAAAAATAAAAAGGCATTGCTCTAACACCAAAATCATCTCAGGGAAAGTTACTGTTAGAATATTCTATATTTTCAAACCAGGGGTTTCCCACTAATGAGCTAGGATCTACTGACAGGCTTGGAGCTTTATCCCGGCAGACAGCCAAGCTATAGTGTTCTGTGCTGTGGAAGCCCATTATCCGCCACACAAAACTGTGGCTGTTTTTTGGGTTTCCCCGTAAGAAGGAGCCTTACTGCAAGTGAGGCCACCTCCCTTGCTTCTCTAAAGATTTCATTGTCCTCATCTCCAGGTTAGTCCAGATCTTTCTTTTCATCATCTTCTATCCTCCTAATTCAAACCCTGCCCCAAATCATTTATACTCAACATTTCAGAATGCTTATAATCTTTTGCTATAATACATCACTAATGCCATTTAATATTATTTAAATATTCAATAAAATATTTAGTGGCATATATTCATAGCTCAACTTAAAAGATTTAAAATAGCTAAATTAGCAATTTTGATAATTTGATCTGTTGAGTTATTATGCTGGCCTCTTCTAAAGCTTGAGCAGCATTATCAGGGTGCAGGCTGCAATTTGGCTAGAAGTGGATGCCATATGGAAGAAGGCTAAGGTTCATTTAACTATCTTCTTTAAGTATCTTTTTTATCTTTCATACTCTTTCCTATTCTCAGATTTCCTGGGCTCCATCACCTCCATAGTCCACAAGCGGAGGTGTCCGTCCTCATGAGCAGTGACAAGGATAGGTGGCTGAGCTTCTGGTAAATTGACACCTCCTGGATGTTTTTTGTCCACTGGGTGTTGCTCTCCCACTGTGACATCTGTTTGCTCACCTATTGAAGAAACTAATGAGATACTATGGAATTTGCAATACTTGGAATTCCAAATGTTATGGAACATAAAAGAGTAGGCAGGCAAGAAAATAACAAAAATAATGTATTCTTTTCCCTAGAATTTTTTTTAAACCCCAGAGAATACCAATCAGGGCAGAGAACAAAAAAGTATTAAAAAAATGGAATCCTGGATCCCTGGAAAAATCCAAAAAGCTTATTTTTGATCCTATTGCAAAGTTATCTATACTGTACATGATAGCTAAAACTAAAACTAAATATTCATTCAGTATAAATCTTACACATCCAGAATGGCTTATAAATCTAGCATAAGTTTTAGAAAAATAGGCTAAAGACTAAGAAGCTTAGTAATATTTTGGATTCTAAAAAATCTAGAATTAGGATCTAAAAAGGCATCATCACAATGGAAATTTTGCCTCTTGGACTGGTGAATCCTAGAGCACCTCAACGTTTGGTCACGAAAAGAACATACATTCATTAAGAGTATTCTATCACCTAAACTTCCTGTTGCAAAGGAGTTCCTTTATTATACAGAAGAGAGGTAATTTCATACCGACCTTTAACCTCACTGTCATGTATGCTTTGCTTGCTTCCCTGAATTAGGAGAGAAAAAGAAAATATTTCTTTGATGTTAAAAGGAAATGAGATATACTGGATTAGTAAGTTCTCTCGATAGTCGAGTTCGCCTTTCTCAGAATTATTTTTTTGTTTGTTTTTTGAAAAAATATATTGCAGATATTTTCATGCCCAGAAATAAAGAATCCATAACTCAATAACATTTTTCTAGTGGCTCAGATATAGCATAATAATGAGAGTAATGAAATGCCTAAAGCATGCTCAGTTCTTGATGTATATTATCTGTAATTCTATTAATAACTATGCAACTTAATCCTTATTATTCCCTTTATTACTGGTGAGGAAACAGAAACTCAGATTAAGTGATATCTCTAAAGCTAATCAGATAATAAGTGGAGGACTTGGATTTTAGTACAAGTCTGTCTTTTATGCCTATTTAAGTTTATTCTTTCCACCATGCTTGCTGGTGGTTTTAAAATGATGCTAAAACATTGAAAATTTTCCTACAAACAAAATTCTAACTAGAAATGCAATGTGTGAAAATATGTAAAATTGGAACTGAGAACACAGTTTGAAAACCACTGCATCACATTAAGTGTTGTAAAGTAATTACATTACCTGCTATCTCTTGTCCCTGTGAAATATGTGTAATACTTTTTAGTAAAAGAGAAAGTCTAAAATTATTTTATTAGCTGACAAACGTAAAATAACATGCACAATTTATTTTATTCATGATCATGTATTGATTATTTAAAGATGATGTGAAAGCTTTGAAGACAACAGAAAAAATTGAAGTAAAGAGTTTAGACACGATTTTGGCAGGGGGTGGGGAAACAAAAAAAGTTTTTACATACACACAGAATTTTCCCACTTTTACCTTCTGTCAAAGGAAGGGCTCCAATACTCAGTATCACTATTTTTAAACCAATGTTGAATGTAACAGGACAGAGCTCTCTCTGTTTCTTGCTTACCTTGCTACTCTGGGGACCCTTGCTAGAATCACAATGGGAGGAAGAACAAACAGAATCCTGACTTGATCTCCTGCAAGGGGAGGGAGGAAGCCCAAGGATGAAAAGTTAAAATATTCTATCATACTCAAAGGGTGGTCTTCTCTGCTTTAATGTCAATTGATTGCTTCATTCATCGTCTGTGGATACTGCACCACTCACTTATGAAACAAATCACCCCTTATATTTTATGTAACAAATGGTCATCAGTATGGGGTTGGCAGAGAGTATTAGGGAGCCTCAGAAAATAAGGTTCACTGCTGGCTGGGTCTGGAACGTAATAGTCTGGCCTGTCCACTGCTTAGGCTAGATTTAGTCCCGGAGGCTCTCACACCGAAGTGGTGGGGAGTGGTTTGGTCTCCAAGTCTGTCTAACTCCCCGCTCTGCAGTGTCTAGCTCCAGCCTGATCCTGTCTCTGCCCGGTTCTGCAGAAAATGGGCTGAAAAGTGGCTAGGGTGTTGGTGCAGATGTATACAGAACAAGCTCTCAAAATATTCTCAGAATGGTTTTGATGAAATTTCAAGCCAAGGGGCAGGTAGGATGTCATGTTCTGGCTCACTGCTGCGTGACCCAAAACTAGCACAGAAACTTTTTGATTTCTCTCCAAAGATGTATTTGATATTGTCTATTGCCTGCAAACCAGAGCTCTCAAGCAAATATAAATAGGAAAAAATACTTTTTCTTAAATACTTAAAAAACAACCCCCTGCTCCCTCAGAAATGGATGGTGATTGCTCCAGTTACAGTGGCTGATATATGACACCTCTTGCCAGATGATATTCGATACTTACCCTGGAAGTCCGTCCTTCCTTCTTTACATCAGTGCTCACGGCATTAGATTTTGGCTAAAAGTATGGCCAAGTGAGCATCTTTCCATTTCTGCTACTGTAAGACTGACATGGTAAGGGGACCACATAGCATATTAGATCCCTGAAGACTACCCACCTACAAAACAACAGTAACTGGGAAGAAAGCTGAAGCCAAGTAGTCAATCCAACTTACGTCTTCTGGGATGCTGGGATGAAGAGAACTCTTTTTATATAACCCACATAAGTCCCAGACATTACCCCTTGATCATTAAGTACTGAGTTACCTTACACATTCAGGGGTACGGAAGAGGAACATTATGTCATTAATTCTAAAGCACTTGGGATCCGAGTCCGGGTCCACAGTGAAGCAGTCTTCAGGTCGGTACCTGGAAATAAGTATACGCTTACATAATAAAAATTCACAAATTAGGTAGCTTACACTACTTTCATAGATCCGCTGTGGAACTAATGGATTCCTCCAATATGGATATCATTGAACGTGAAAGAAAACCCAGGGGAGTAGAGTTTGAACATATCTTTAATAAGATTCTGTATAACTTCATGATCATTAACAGTTTAAAACTCTTTTCGTTCAATTAATTGGTCTAGTCTTCCTGCCTATAGGTCAGACAGTGGGGCTTATGCAGTCCTATGGAGGAATCTCTTGGAAGTTTCATACAGTTTAAAGAATAGAATTCTACTCTTTGAATAAGTGGAGTGACAAATTTGAATAAAATATGGTTATTATCCCCAAGAAGTGTATAATCGAGTGGAGAAGGACAGGTCATTCCGTGATTACACTGCTATTGGCCCAGATTCTAAGGAGCCTGCAGCTTCCTGGGCAGTTTCCTGGGAACAGAGCAACAGTCCCTAAAACACCTGTGCTTCATGCTTGGCGCTTAAGACATTCCTTATTACAAATGGACTTTATAGCAAAATTTCCCTTTTGCTTTAATGGAAATTACTCCTAACTTGAGCTGATGAATGATGAAGGAGCACTGCGGAAAGTGAACCAAACTCAAAAGAAAAGACTGTGGACTTGATGTCTTGTTGAGCTCAAATTTTTTTAGTATTTCTGCTCTGCAGATGAGCTGAATGAT
The DNA here is from genome assembly GCA_963575035.1 of Avahi laniger. Taxonomy (NCBI): domain Eukaryota; kingdom Metazoa; phylum Chordata; class Mammalia; order Primates; family Indriidae; genus Avahi; species Avahi laniger. The sequence continues at coordinate 4,516 of CAUYSK010028292.1, read as the reverse complement.
GAAGTAGATTATTAATTAACAAGAACAATATTGTTTGGGGCTTAGAGCAGGGTTATTTCACCTGATTGGTGAAGTGGTCTTAGGCAAAGTTTAAAGTAGACATAGAGATGGCCTCCACCTTGAATGTGAAAACCATTTTCAATTTTAGAACTGTTAATGCTGGACCTAAATTACCTTCCACAATTCTGTACTAAATTATATGTTTTGAGAAATACTGCAGTGATTCCAAATCAATTGTTTTTATATAATCATCCATGTGTGTTTTTCTCTGATTGGGTATTGAATTTGCGTCATCCCTAGGCAAAATGCCTAGCACTTCCACAAGGAGGATCTGCACGTTTGAATTATTGTATTATTTGGATTAATTTGGATTATTTTTCAGGGAATTGCCCCCTCTTTAGGCTGTGGCATCAAGATTCTGGTCTTTTTAGTCTGTCTGCTTTCCCTCTTTAGTAGTGAGTCTTACATAAGCTGACACTTACAGTGTGAGAACACTAAGAAGAGGGTGAGGAAGTGTGCGGAGCATAGAGGTGTAGGTATAAAATGACAAGTATACAGTCTGTGAGAAAAGCCGAAGGGCAAGGGCTGAAGAGAGGGAAAAGGAGGATGACAGGAATTCTAGGAGCAGGGCCAGAGGCACATGGGCTAAAGTGCAGAGAGAGGGGACTGTAGAAAAAGCTGTTCCAACTAAAGCTTCAATAAGAATAAATTCAGAGTCCAAACAAGAAGAAATTATTTCCTCTCAAAAGCCGGCTAAAAGTAATGACTCAGACCTGGATTGGAAAGGGGTATGGGGTCCAGGTGGACCAGTAGCATGTAAAGTATTGCAAATAGAGAGGCAAAGCTTTCTTTTGTCTTTTCCTCTTCTTTTCCCTTGTTCTTTCCAACTCTCTCTTCTCTCCTCTTTGACACGTCTTCTATTCTCCCAAATGCTTAGATAAATTTTATTTTATTTTATTTCATGTTAAGGTTCTTGGCCATCTGGTACCTCAAAGTAGAATTTTACAAACCCCCTTGACATTGGGTGTCCACACCTGGTCCTTGCATACATACCAATTACACAACTGAGGAGAGCTTATTGTTTACAATCCACCCACACAAATAATTCAATGTTATATTAGTTCTTTTACAGCCAATGGCAAAACGTTTAGAAATGGATGACGGGGGAGGGTAAATATTTTGGCTATGGTACAGGGCAATCTAATTGGTTGAGGTGTAGAATTGCATCTGTCACATTGGCCTTTGTTTGCACCATCCTGTAATACACTGGATGTGTTGAGCTGGTCAGTGAGAGGGAAATCTATCCAGGCTGCCTCTCACCATTTGACTTCGGTGCCTGAGTGGATGGTGGCGGCACTGGGAATGCAGGAGGAGGAGGAGTTTGTGCGGGCGATAGATTGGGAACAGGTTTTAGGCATGTGGGGCTTTAAGGGTCTTGGCAGCAATCCCGATGGAAATTGCCAGCAGGCAATTGGATATGTGTTACAAATACTTAAGGTTCACCTTAGTCATATTGTTCTAGGATTTAGACAATTAGAACATAGTCTCTTCATGAATATAACCCCCAGGGAAGTTTCCCCTGAGAGTTATCACCACTTTTATTTATTGCTCTTTTCTTTCTTTGAGCATTGCATGTTTCTTTGGCTCTTCCGCAGTACATTTTTTACACCACACATGGAAAAGACACAACTTACACTTCTTTGACGGTAGACGTTACAAAATTCCATAAGATGATCACACCATGTAAGGTTCCAGCGGCTATCAAATTATATCCTTCTACTTGTAATATATCAATGCAGTTCACTGCAATACCGATGGCAGGATTCTGAGGAGAGAAGGAAACGGACTCACCGACTGTCATAGTATCTAATCACAATACAAATGCTATGTGCACATTTTGCAATTGTCATTGATTTAAGACAATTATTTAACTATTATAATTTTTAAAATCCTCAAGCATAAAATTTAGTAAAATCTATTCTTTCTGGCATTAAACGTTTTTAACTTGCAAAATTCCTTAAAACAATAAAATATATTCTCCCTCTTTACTGGCTCCTTTCTCTCAGCCTTGATTTATTCTTCCTTATCAATCATTAGGTTACCTTCTCATCTTTCTCTTCCCTTCAAATTCTTTGAATGAACATCCAACATTGGCTTTGCCCACTTACTGACCTTCCTTTCAATTGACAACTCTCATTGTCTGGCTTCTGCTCCAGTCATTCTGTGGGAGTTTTTTCTATTTCTCACTAAGGACTTCCTATTGCCAGTTCTATTTGATACTTTTCAATTGCCTTGTCTCAAGCCTTTGTTGGGCACCTACTCCGTTAAGTTCTTAGAACTCAAAGTCAAACAGGATGTCTATGACCTGGAGAAACTTGTAATAATTTAAAGTATTCAGATAAAGTGTTGATTTCTGGGCAATTTGCAAGTGCTATGTTAGGAATGCACAACATTTGATGGAAACAAGGAAGAATGACATCTAAAGAAGATTAGAGGTCTATTACCACTCCCAGTTGCTCTTTTCTTCCTGAAATTCCTTACTCTTTTGACATCCTCAACACCAAGTTTTTCTGGTTTTGCTTCTGTCTCTATGACCCTTCCTTTCCTGTTTCCTACTTGGTTCCCTCTTACTCTGTGAACATTTAAAATGTTAGTAACCTTAGGGCTTCCCTCCAGTTCATTTACTTTTTTCTTTTTTCCAACTCTTGCTGAGCAAACTCATCCCTTTATGTTTTAATAACCATCTCAATGTTAATGACCTACTAATCTAGTCCAGTCACCTCCCACAAGCTTCAGCCTTGTATGTGTAATTACTTAGACATTTTTACAGGTATCTCAACGTTAATTTGTCTAACATCACCTCCTTTAAGCATGTTCCTTCACCTTATTCTTTATCTCTTGAATGATCTCCATCATTCAAGGTAGAAATCCTGGAGTCATCCTTGATTCCTTCCTTACTCTCAGTATCCTCCTTTCTCAACTGCATGGCATCAATCACTAATTAATTAACTGCAAGTTCTGCTACTTTTACTGTCTATGCATTTTTTAAAGCCATTTTTTTCCTCACCATCTCTGCTATATGACCTTTCACCAAAACAGTAGCCTCTTGACAGAATCTTCTGCCATTAGTCTTATTCCATTCAAATCTATCATCCAAGCAGCATCGAAGATGAGCTACCCACAACACAAATCTGATCGTGTCATTTCTCATTTAAGCCTTTTAGTGGTTTTCCATTTCTTCTATGGTAAGGATACTCAGGCTCCTTACTATTGCAAGCACGGTCCAGTCCCTATGGATTTGTCTATCTTCCCCCACTCCTGGTCTTCCTCTAGCCACCAGGAGATACTTGTAGTTATCTTTCACAAACCACGTAGCGTCTTGCCTCCATAACTTAATTCATGTGTCCACCACTTGGGATCCACTTTGCCTTTTAACCTCCCTCTAGAAATTCCCTACCTGGGCCAAGGTAACTCCTGATAATTCCTTAGATCTAATTCAGCAATTATCTTCTCCAGGAACATCCCCCTCTCCCCAGCCTTCTAAGATCTCTGCTGTACTTCTATAGTACAGGTACCATACCACATTAATCTTGGCATTCAAGTACTGAAAACAGTACATGACACATAGTAGGTATTTAATAAATAGTACTTCATAAATATTAATAAAAGAGTTTTAGAGAAAGAATTTCCGTGCGCAATGCAATTTTTTTCCTAAGTGACTTTTGCAAATTTTCTACCTATATTGTAATTTTAAAATATCTTGCAAAAAGGATATGCTATCATACTAATTATGACAAATACAAAAAATAAGGGTTCAAAATGAGAGATAATTTGCACTTGCATTAAAATCCTAAGGGACAATTTTATTGTCCTTCAATTATTTATTCTATAACTTATTGCAATAGTTTTACTCTTTTTTTGGAAACAATCATTTTATATTACCCATGCAATTATTTGCCAGCTGCCTTGTTTCTGACTCACTACACATTCATCTTCTTTCTGTTTTCATTGGCTATAAATAAGAGTTCATATATCAAATACACATAAGTGAACCCAACGTTTCCAGTGATGTGTAGAGTTGGGAAGAGAAGTAGGCTAGAATTCATGAAGAGATGCATTTTGTTCCATTTTTTGTACACGTTACATGGTGATGTTATTATGACAAAGTCACTGTATATATTGATTTCAAAGTCCTTTTAACTAACAAGAAAACTTACTTATCATTTAAACTAGCAATAGTAAAATTCAAATTGCAGTGCTAAAGTGACATTTGTTTCAATATGAGGAAAAATAATACAATATCTCTCTGTCCTAGGATAAAATGATAGTTTCCAAATTCTATAACACAAGCTGTATTATTCTCTCTTAAATTATGTTATGGTTGTTACACTAACGGCAGGGAAGAAAAAAGATTTTAATTGCTCCCTCTATGACTGCAGTTTCCTTGCATTCTTCAATGTCTGACTACTTGTCACCGTAAAAGCTGAAAAAGATCATTGGTTTGAGCTAATATTAG